>CASHTH010002083.1:0-35662 GCA_030341885.1 Geodia barretti
GGCCCCAAAGGGGGGGGGCCCCCCCCCCCCCACAATCAGCGTGTACCCCCCGGCTCCCCGTAGATGATCCGGCTCAACGTGTCCGCGGTTCCACCGTAACCGACTCCCAGTAGGGTCTGTGCCCAGGGGATGAGCCACTGTCGGGGATACTGTCATCGCGGTGAAATCCGCAGTCAGGGATGAATAGGGGGACACAATCGGTGCAATGCCGCACCATGAGCACCACGACACCAGGAACAACAGACCCATGCCAGCCATTTGTCATTATAAGGCTGCGCGCTATAGCTATTCCCCCTCTTGTATTCCCACTGACATTTCGGTTGCCCTGCTCTTCTTGCGCCCCGACGGACTCTGCTTGGTAATCGATCGCTATGGGGCGGAGGTATCTCTCTGGCCAACTCTGTTCTTGAAGACGGGGCAGCGCTTCTCTTTTGTTCCAAGACTAACCTATCGAATCCTGGGTCACAAGCCACAACCCGTAGGATAGGTCGACTAGCACTTCGCACTATGAAATAATCAGCCATAGAACAGAACCAGGTTCTGAATCACGATGTGGTCCCGTTCGCTGATGGCCCCGATGAGGACTGCGCCCAGTCCCTTGACTCCGAAGACCGACTCGATTACCACCGACCCGGCCAGTGCGAACCCCAGCAGGATGCCGGACAGGGTGACCAGCGGCAGTATCGCGTTGCGGAAGGTGTGCCGGTACAGGATCACCCTCTCCTTCAACCCCTTGGCCCGCGCCGTCCGGATGTAGTCCTCGTACATCACCTCGAGGAAAGTCGAGCGGGCCAACCGGGAGATATATGCTGCTTGAGCCATACCCAGCACTATGGCCGGTCCCCCCAGACGATTTCCAGGTTCTCCCTGGGGTTATCCCAGATGTGGACCACCTGGATAGGCGCTTTCCAGTCGAACAACAACAGCAAGGCCAGCACGACCAGCAATCCGAGCCAGAAGCTGGGCACCGCAAGGAACAGCGTGGTGAAGAGCCGCCCGGCATAGTCCAGCCGCTTGTGTTGCGCTTTTTTTTTTTTTTTTTTGTTTCGTTTTTCTTGTTTTTTTTTTTTTTTTTGTTTTTCGTTTTTTCGCTTCATTGCTCCGATCGCGCCCACCGGAAGCCCGACCGCCCAGGAAATGATGACCGAGAGTATGGCAATCTCCGCAGTCAGAGGCCCGTGTCGGGTGATCTTCTGCATCACGGGCTCGCCCTTGAAGAACGACTCGCCCAGGTTCCCCATAAAGATGTCCTGCATCCAGTGGGCGTACTGCTTCCACAGCGGGTCAGCGAAGCCGAGCTGCTCCATGATCCTCTGGCGGTCGTGCGGGCTCAGCTTGGCAAAACCCTCAAAGCCGAACATGGCCACCAGCGGGTCTCCGGGCAGAACGTTCATAGCCAGAAAGATCAGTATTGTGATGAGGAAGATTGTCGGGATCGCCAACAATACTCTGGTACCTACGTATCGGCGCCAGGAGGGACCTCACGGAACATGAGTAGATCATCAGACAAGAGGAGCCGCTTGGGAGGGCCGAGCTATCTCCATATTCATTGGGATGTCTTGCCCCGCAGCAACACTGGATATCGAGGCTCTGTGTTGTCGTTACCGGTTCTTGGGATTGTCCAGCCAGGCGGTATCCCAGCGGATCACATCGTAGATACCGACGTTGTGAGGGGGATCGATACCCTTCACGTAGTTCCACCAGCCGTCGGTGATCTCCTCCCATGCCACCGGAGCCAGAGGCACTTCCCGCTCCATCAACAGCTCCGCCTCGCGGATCAGCTGCAGACGCTTGACGGCATCGAGCTCCCGGTCGATCTCATCCACCATTGCCTCAAATTCATCGTTCTCCCACAGGGAGTAGTTCTGCGGACCGTCCTTGCCGTACCAGGCCCGGTAGTAGTCGGACGGGTCCCTGATCGCCAGCACTACTGCCGACAGGGTGATGTCGAAGTTGCCCTTCTCGGCATCCTCAAACCACTGAGAGATGTGAATCGAGCGGATATTGGCCTTGATGTTTAGGTGAACCCGCAGCATTTCCTGGATTGCCGGAGCCTGGAGGTCCAGGTGAGCAATCTGTCTTACGAGGAAGTCCAGCTCCGGGATACCTTCGCCATTGGGATATCCTGCTTCGGTTAGCAACCGCTGCGCTTCGGCAATGTCCTCGTCCTTGGGATAGCGGTAACCCGGCCTTTGCAGCAGCTCCTCCTCGGGTGTCGCGTGCGGGCTGAACCGGAAGGTGAAGCCTGCACCGAACGCCGCCGGGAAGGTGTCCTTCGTGGCCTGCTTGATGGCCTCACGGTCCAGCACCAAATGCATAGCCCGCCGCACCCTGGCATCGTTCATGGGTTCCTTGGCATTGTTCATCCACATCGCGAAGATCACGTGCTGCGGATACTGGGCAGTCTCGATCTCCGGGTGCTCGATGGCTTTCTTGAAGCTGCCGGGCTCAATGGCGCGGGCATAGTCAACCCGGCCGGCCAGCAGCGCCGCGCCCATCTCAGGCACCCAGGCGTTCAGATGCAAAATGTGAATACCATCCAGGTAAGGCAGATCGGGATTCCAATAGTTCGGGTTCTTCGTCATCTTCAGGAATTCTTGGTCACTGAATTCATCGAACATGAAGGGACCGGTGCCAGGGTAATCCTTCACGCGTTTGAGGTTGTAGTCATTTTCTTCCAAGGTCTGTTTCCGGACGATGATGTTCCAGCCACTGGCGATGGCATTCAACACTAACGCATCGGGGCGTGGCTCGGAGAGAACGAACTCAACCGTCAGCGGGTCCACGGCTCGGATTTCAGATACCGCCGCCGCTCCAAAAACTGACTCGCGAGGGATCACCACGCCATCCGGCGGATCAATGATCCGGTCAAAGGTTGCTTTCACATCCTCAGAGGTTAAGTCCGCGCCGTCATGGAACTTTACGCCCTCTCTCAAGTAGAACGTGTAGACCAATCCATCTTCGGAAATGTCCCATGAGTGGGCCAAATCCGGAATGACCTCGCGACCCGCGCTCAATGGATGAAGCCTAAGCAAGTTGTCGTACATCGGCCCCTGAGTATTATTGTTCAAAGCAGTACCGGACTGGTGTACGTCGAAGTGGGCCGGTTTGACCACGAACCCGAACCGCAAAATACCACCATACTGCGGGCTACCTTCTGGGGCTGCCAGCAAGCCAAAAGGAGGCGACGGGAACATGCCAACCCCGGCGGCAGGCGCCGCCCCTCCCGCGGATGGAGCCTCGGTGGCATCGTCAGCTACCGCGGCCGGGGCGTCTGTTGGAGCCGGCGCCGAGATTGCCGTGGGATCGGCAACTATCGGTGTGTTAGTAGGACCTATGGGCGTCCCGCCCGTGGACTGCCTTTCATCGCCCCCGCACGCGGCCAGCACGGTCAAGGCCAAGATGGCCCCAATAGTCAGTATGATATGAAACCTGAGTTTGCCCAACATTGAGTGGATACCTCCGCTTCCTGACCACCGAAGCGAAACGGCAGCAGGTCGAATTTCAGGAATGCTAAATGACCCCTCCTGAATAGTCAATCAAATTGCTGTATATCTAATATAATCGATTGTTTAAGGATTATGATTGCACCAAACAGTCCGATTGTCGTAAATGAGATGCCTAATTAAAGACAACCGGTCAGCAACCAGTGCCAGCTTGTGTGTGGGTGATGCCGAAATTAGCAGGTGTCGCAGGCGCCAAGCTACAAGGAGGGCGTAAGCCACCGGAGCTCTGGGAGGGGAAAGCGCAGCCTTTACCGGTTGCGGAGGCGGGGATCGAGGACGTCGCGGAGGGCGTCTCCCAGCATGTTCACGGCCAGCACTGCGACGCTGATGGCCGCACCAGGAGCGAGGGCCAGCCACGGGGCGTTCTCGAGGTGGCGGCGGCCCTCCAGCGCCAGCATGCCGCCCCACGACGGCGTTGGCGGCGGCGTGCCGAGGCCCAGGTAGCTCAGAGCCGCTTCGATCACGATGGCGTTGCCAACCCAGATGGATGCAATGACGATAATCGGCGCGACCACGTTGGGTAGAATGTGCCGGAACACGATGCGCCCGCTGCCGGCCCCGATGGAGCGGGCGGCCTCGATGTAGACGTTCTCCTTGATGGCCAGGACAGTGCCCCGCACCACGCGGGACGTACCGGGCGCAATCACGATGGCGATCACCAGGATAATGTTGAAGAGCCCCGGCTGCAGCATGGTGATGACCGCTAGGGCCAGCACAATCGCCGGTATGGCCATCAGGGTGTCAACCACCCGTTGCAGCACCTGGTCGACCTTGCCAACGAAGTAACCGGATACCAGCCCGACTACCGTGCCGAAAAGGGTACCCAGAGCGACCGCGCCAAGGCCCACGACCAGCGATATGCGAGCGCCGTAAATGATCCGGCTGAATACGTCCCGGCCGATGGCGTCGGTTCCCAGCGGGAAGGACGCAGTCGGCCCCACCAGCCGGACCGGCAGGCCGTCTGTGTCAAGGTTGGATGCGTAGGGATCATACGGAGAGACCACCGGCGCGAAAATCGCCGCCAGAACGATAATCACAACGATGAAGGCACCCGCGGCACCCATTGGTTTGGAGACGGCGAACCGTCTCAGCGTCACAGCCTGGCGCCTCATCCCGATTAAAACCGCCTCCAGCGGGCTGGAGGGCGCGGTGGTCAGCTGGCCGGGGTCCGTATCTCTAGCCATAGCGTATCCGTGGGTCGAACCACGCGTAGGATATGTCGACAAGTAGATTCATGAGCACCATGATTCCGCCGAAGAAGATGACGGCGCCCTGCACCAGCGTGTAGTCACGGAAGATCACCGCATCCAGGGTCATGTTGCCCACACCCGGCAGCAGGAAGATAGTCTCGATGATGACAGTACCGCCCAGAAGGATGGAGAACTGCTGCCCCACCAGGGTGATGACCGGGATGAAGGAGTTCTTGAGCGCGTGGCCGATAATGACTCGCTGCTCGGACAAACCCTTGGACCACGCCGTGCGGATGTAATCCTCGCGCAGCACCTCCAGCATGGAGGAGCGGGTCATGCGCATGATGATGGCTGAGAACCGGAACCCGATGATGAGGGCCGGAATACCCAACTGCTGGATGACCTTGATTGGATCGATCCAGATTTCCTCGAAACCCCGCGGCGGAAGCCAGTGGAACCAAAGGGAAAGTACCAGGATGGCCACCACCCCGGTCCAGAAGTCCGGCAGCGACAGTCCGAGTATGGAGAACATCCTGCCGCCGTAGTCAGCAAACGTGTCCTGGCGAATGGCGGAAACAATACCGATGGGAATAGCTATCAACAGTGCGATGATCAGAGACATGATGGCCAAGTGCAGGGTTAGCCATACCCTGTCGCCCAACTCATCCTTGACCGGTCTACCGCTGAGCAACGAGTCGCCCAAGTCTCCCCGAAGCAGACCTCCCATGGTATCCCCGTACTGGACCAGGAAAGGACGGTCGATCCCCAACTCCTGTCTCGCCCTTTCGTACGACTCCTCGGTCATGGTCGCGTCCTGGGCAAGTCGCATCATCACCACATCGCCCGGGAACAGTCGGACCATGGAGAACACCATCAGGTGCACCAGCCAGAGCACCAAGAAAGCCAGTAGAACTCTTCGCAGGATGTAATACCGCATATGAGTCAGGGGCCTAAAAGGTCAGGGTAGAGAGATTTCCGGGCTGCGGGTGAACGGCTACAGCCACCAAAGGGACCGGCATGCAAGCTTCCGAGGCTTCTCGAGGCACAGTGCACACACGGCCCGACACCCTCTTTGAAAGGGATGTCCGGCCGTGCGCTTGTCTGCTTGTACAGTTGCTGTCGCTACTCGGCGAACTTGTCGAAGGAGCGTTCCGGAGCGCCGTCGGTCAGCCAAGCCGACTTGACCTCGTAGGAGCAGTAACCGGTGAACCAACAGTAGGGGTTGTCGCCCGCATGCATGTACGACTGGGTCAGACGGTAGTGCGGCGGGACGATGGTGGTCAGACGGTAGACCTGGTCGGTCAGGTAGTCCCACAATTCCGACTGGATTTCCAGCTGGCGAGCCTCGTCTGCGCCGATCCATTCATCCAACAAAGTATCGATGTTATCGTCCTGGATGTGCGGGCAGTTCACGCTGGAACTGGAATGATAGGGCAGGTACAGCCAGTCATAGGCCGTGGGGCCGGAACCGTAGGGGCTCAGGCCGATCAGGGAGTCATTCATCGGCTCCCCACACTTGGTCTTGGACCACCACGTCGCATATTCGCTCTGCTTGATGGTCACGTCCAACCCTATGTCTTCCCACATTCTCTCCAGCAGAACGGCCGTGTCGCCGAAGGTAAATCCGGAGAGTTCGCCCCATTCGATTTCAACCTCGAATCCGTCACCGTAACCAGCGTCGGCCAAGAGCTGCTTGGCCCTGTCCGGGTTGTATTGGTACCACTCGCCAAGGTTGTCCACGTTGTAGTCAGAGATCTCTGTGAATCCGCCCACGGCCCAGGGAATCGGTCCATAGGGAGTGGCGTCGCCGGCATTAATGACGTTGGCGATCACGTTGCGGTTGATTGCCATTGACATGGCACGTCGCACGTTGACGTCATTGAACGGCTCTTTAGCCAGATTCAGGAATACGCCGTGATCGCCCCAGCCGAAGGAGGGAATACGGTATAGCTGCGAGTCGGGCACAGACTTAAGGACCTGATCCAGAATATCGAAAGAACTGATACGCAAGAGGTCGATCTGTTCCGCCCGGTACAGGGCAACCTGGGTTGCCGGGTCACGGGTGAATACATATCGGACAGCATCCAGGAACGGCAGCGGCTCACCCATCAGATCCAGATGATAGTCATCGGTAGCGGTGAACAGCATGCCCTCACCGGCAGAGAATTCCTTGAGCAGGAAGGCGCCGGTTCCGCCCGGGTTCTCGTGCAGCCCGCCCTCCATCTCGTGGGCTTCCCTGGCGACGACAGGCGGTGTCGAGCCGTTGGTGTACAGCGGCGGGAAGTTGGCCAGCGCCTGCTTCAGGTGGAAACGTGCGGTGTCGTCATCTATGACTTCGACGCTCTCCACGGAAGCGGTCGCGGTGTACTGGGGCACCAGGCTGAGCAGGTCAAAGGAGAACTTGACGTCCTCAGCAGTAACTGACCTGCCGTTCATCGGCTCGATGTCGTGGAATTTGGCATCGGGGATCGATGTGGAAGTCCCAACTGTCGAGGTCCACTGCCTCCCAGCTTGAGACGATGTTAGGCCTGATGGTGGGGGTGGTATGCACTTCGGGGAACCACCAGGTAGATTCCCACTCCAGCAGGGCGTCATACTGGGCCAGATTCTCGTTGTTACGGGCCCTGTTTGGGTCCAGATCAGGAATGGGGCTCATAGTCAGGTGTGCAACCCCTCCGCGGCGGGGGGGCCACGGCGGGGCCTGTGGCGGCCAGGGGTATTTCTGGTCCAACTCCTCAATAATCGCCCGAGCAGCAAAGGCATAGGGTGTCGGAGTGGGCGTGTCCCCACCGCTTGAGGAACCGGTTGACGCCTGCGGAGCTGCAGTGGGCGCCGCAGAGGATGAAGAACCAGACGGCGCGGAGGTCGCTTCCGGCGCCGAGGTAGGTTCCGCTGGGGGTTCCTCAGTCGCAGAGGAGCCACAGGCTGCCAGCATGGACAGGCTGATGGCGAGAACCATCACCAGGAATCAAGGTGAGTCCGACTCTTGCAGGCATATTGTGAATTCCTCCCTAACTTGCGTACCGTGAAGCCATCAGTCTGGCCAGCCTGAGGCTGAGATTCTGGGAATGCTACATTACCCTTTCAGATTGAGTCAACTCTAGACGTCGCCTGATTCAATAAAGCTCCATACTTAATTCGTTGCGGTAAATCCGCATTTGACCGAGTATGGTGATTCATCCATCGATTTCAGGCATCACGCCAACCAATCATCGAACCAGTTGAGCATGCGAGACAGGTATTCTTCGCGCATCCGCGGATGGCCGGTGCGGGGAAACTGATGGTTGCTGTTGGGGAATCGCACGAATTCAACTGTCTTGCCAAGGCGCTTCAGGGCCACGAAGTACTCCTCGCTCTGGGCCACGGGGCAGCGCGCATCGGCCTCCCCATGCAACAGCAGTGCCGGCGTAGTGACCTCCCTAGCGTAGGAAATGGGCGAGCGGGCCAGCAGCTTCTCCGGCGTGTCCATCACGGAGCCGCCCCACTGCGGCTCTCCGAAGCTGACGCCGATGTCGGAGGTGCCGTACATCGTGTACAGGTTGGTGCATGGAGCACCGATAACCGCGGCGGCGAATCGCTTTGTGTGACCGATGGCCCAACTGGTCATGAATCCGCCGTAACTGTAGCCATGGATGCCGAGGCGGTCGTTGTCAACATAGTCGCGCTGGCACACTTGCTCCAAGGCAGCTATCAGATCGAGGTAGTCCTCGCCTCCCCAGTCGTCCAGAACTGCCCGCATGAATTCGTCGCCATAGGTGGACGACCCTCGGGGGTTTACGGCCAGCACTAAATATCCGGAGCCGGCCAGAACCTGCTGCCAGTTCACGAACGAATCGTAAAAGGCGCCGTTTGGCCCCCCGTGAATGTCGAGAACCAGTGGATAGCTACCTGCAGGGTCGAACATTGGTGGAAACCACAGGCGGCATTCGATGTTGAAACCGGCGCGTTCGATGCAGAACTTTTCCAGAGACGCAGCGGGTTGCCTCTTGAGAAAACTGGCGTTGGGTTCGGCTACGATTGTCGTATCTCCTGTTGAGAGGTCCACGACGTGGACCTGCGAAGGAGAGGTTGGAGTGCTAGACGCCACCGCCGCCAGCCGCGCGTTCGCACAGAGGGACAGGCCTCCAATCAGACGACCTCCGCCCCACAATTGGTGGGGCGGTTGTTCCTGGGCAGACGCCTGGTATACATGGCTCTCACCGTGGCGCTCTCCAAGGAAAACGATGCGGTCATCATCTGTCCAGCGGATGTCTGACTGACGGGCTGCGCCAGGCCCGCCGCCCAGCACGGGCCGCTGCGAGTCGTCGCTAATGCGACGTGGTTGGTTATCCGCGTCGAGAATGTACAGCCAACCCTGCCACAGGACCATTCCCGCAGGATCATCGGAAGCAACCGCCACCAGTTGCCGTGAGTCGGGAGACCAGGACACGGCGCCAACGCTGCTCAAGCCACCGGACCAGCATTCGGCCACTCCGCCATCGGCTTCTACCACGTAGGCCTCGGTCAGGGCACGGTAATCCCGATCGCCGCGTCGGTCAGAAACGAAGGCGATTCGCGTTCCATCGGGCGACCATACGGGGCCAAAGTCGTCCCAGTCACCCCGTGTGATCTGGGCAACCTCGCCTGAGTGCAAATCCGCGACGAACAGATGATAGTGGGCGTCGCCCCGCCAGCCCTGCAGGTCGTGTCGAAAGCGAATGCGATTGACCTCCACGACACGTGGTCCGTCGGCCTGGCTGCCCGCCGCCGCTCCCGCCGCTGGCTCGGTGTCGGCACAGTAAACTATGCGTCCACTATCTGGGGACCACGCAAAATCGAAAACCCCCTTGGGAGCCATAGTCACCTGCCGAGCTTCGCCGCCGCCTGCGCCCATCACCCAGACCTGACGCGGGAGCCCAGATTCGCTCGCCCGCAAAAAGGCCAGCAGAGTTCCGTCGGGCGAAAATCGCGGGCCACCGTCGACGTAGCCCTGAGTATATTCCCAAGCCGTTCCCACCCGGTGGTCAGAGGAATCTCTCAAGGCCAAATTGGCCATCATCAGGCGGGATCGCGCCTCGGAGGTGGACCCCGTTCCCTGCACCCAGGACTGGGTGTAGACGATTCGCGTTCCGTCGGGCGAAAGCGCAGGGTCGGCGACGGACTTGAGTTGATACACCATATCGGCGGCGATGGCCATATTGTTCACCACTGAGCGACAGACGTCGCGGGGATTTTCAGTATTATAGGAGAAGCACTGTCATTTCTGTGCGCAGGCCGAGTGCGCACTGCGTGGAATTCTGGTCCCGGAGGAACACGATGCAGCGAGATTTGATCGGTTACGGCAGGAACACGCCGAGGATCGAATGGCCCGGCGGGGCGCGAATAGCGGTGTCGCTGGTGGTGAACTACGAGGAGGGTGCGGAGCGCAGCACCCTGGACGGCGACCCGCACCACGAGACCAACAACGAGGTGCCGTCGCCGGTGCCAGCGGGCGACCGCGACCTGAACAACGAGTCGTTCTTCGAGTATGGCAGCCGCGTCGGAGTCTGGCGGCTGATGGACATGTTCCGCCAGTACGACGTGAAGTCCACTTTCTACTGCTGCGCCCTGGCCCTAGAGCGAAACCCCGAGGTGGCTCGGGAGGTTCCTGCGGCGGGCCACGAGGTCTGCGGCCACGGTTACCGTTGGGAGGAGTACCACCTGATGGAGCGGGAACAGGAACGGGAGTCCATCGCCCGCACCGTTGAATCGCTGGAGCGCACCACGGGGGAGCGCTCTGTGGGGTGGTTCACTCGCTATGGTCCCAGCCTCAATACTCGCCAACTGGTGGTGGACCACGGCGGGTTTATCTACGACAGCATCGGGATGAATGACGATCTGCCTTATTACACTACGGTCAAGGACGCGGACGGCGGCGACATGCCCTGGCTGGTGGTGCCATACAGCATGGAGACCAACGACGCCCGGTTCTGGCGGGGCGGGCTTTCCAGCGTGGGCGCGTTCTACGAGTACCTGAAGGATACCTTTGATGTGCTGTACGAGGAGGGCCGGACCCACCCCAAGATGATGTCGATCGGGCTTCATTGCCGGATCGCGGGGCGCCCGGCCCGCTCGCGAGCCGTGGAGCGATTCCTGCAGTATGCGCGTCAAATGCCGGGCGTCTGGTTCGCGCGCCGGGACGAAATAGCCCAGTGGTGGCTGGAGAAATACCCGGCAGGGACGCTGGGCTAGGCCAGCTCCGCCACCGCAGCAGCCAGACGGTCCACCTCCTCTTCGGTATTGAAAAAGTGGAGGGAAGCGCGGACAGATTCGGGTAATGGACCTGCCGCACGACGATGCGGTGGTCCTGCCAGATGCGGGCCACGACCGAGTCGGCGGACTGCCCCGCAACCTGGAATGCCACGAGGCCGGCGGACGCGGAGTCTGCCGAAGGCGAGAGAACATTGACGGCAGAGATCTCCGCGAGCTGCGCCTTGAATCTGGCGGCCAGTGAAACGTTGCGGGCCTCTATCTGCGCCACGCCGATGCTCTCGATGAAGCGGGCGGCCTCAACGAAAGCGGCCTGCAGCGGGACGCTGCCGGAGCCTCCGAGGAACTTGTCCATGCTCGAGGTATTGAGGCGGTAGCTGCCGGGTTCGCCCGGCTCGCCTTCTTGGATCACGGCACGCCCCCCGGTGTGGGCAGGGTGCACGCTGTCGATGAGGTCCCGTCGGATGTACAGGGCGCCGACGCCCTCGTAGCCCAGCACCCACTTCTGGCCGGGGATGGAGTAGTAGTCGAAGCCGTCGCGGTGGACGTCCAATGCGATGTGGCCACCAGTCTGGGCTCCGTCCAGCATGATCTCGGCGCCATTGCCGTGCGCCAAGCGGCACAGCTCGGCGGCGGGCATGCGCAAGCCGGTGGAATACTCCAGGTGGCTGACGAAGATCATCCGGGTGCGCGGGGTCAGGGCCGCCTCGAACTTACTGAGGATAGCGTCGTATGAGTCGTGGGGATCGAGATTGACCACCTGAACCTTTCCGCCGTAACGGTGGGCGACATGCCAGCTGGGAGACAGGACTGAGCCGTGCTCCAAGTTGCAGGTGAGGATCTCGTCGCCTTCCTTCCAGTCCAAGCCGCTGAGGACGATATTCAGGCCCTCAGTTGTGTTTCGGGTGACCAGCGTTTCGTCCACGTCCGCGCCAAGCAGGCGGGCGCGGCGCGGCGGGACTCCTCCTGGATCTCGCGGCCGCTCTCATAGACGCCAGGGGTGGTGGGCCCCTGTTCCGCTTCCAGCGCCACACGAGCCTGCATGGCCTCGGCGGCGCTGCGTGGCGGGGGTCCGGACCAGCCGGTGTTCATATAGGTGAGGTTTTTCAGGACCGGGATCTCGTCGCGCAGCTTCTGGACGTCCATTCAGTTCAACCCCTGTCGACCGTCTTTGGAGCGAGTGAGAGTTGGAAAGGGCAACCACTGGGGTTGCCCTTCAATTGGCTACCGGGCGATTGCCCGGGAATTCAGCGACCCGTATCTAGCGCGGGGAGTAGGGGGTCGGACGGAGGATTGAGTGGGTCGACACGCGGACCAGCGAGCCGTTTTCCTCGGAGGCGGCGCGGGCCTTCTGCCAGTCGGGATCGTTCTGGAAGGCGGTCCAACTCTTTTCGCGGGCGCCGAGATCGGGGTAGCCCAGCATGTAGACGAGGCGGTTGCTGGTGCCAATGTCCTCGGTCCAGTAGGCCACGTTCTCGATGCCGTGCTTTTCGAACAGACCCATGGTGTGGTTCTTGAAGCGGTTGTGCAGGTCGGGCAGCTTGCCGGGCATGGCGTCATAGATGCGGAGTTCCTGCACTGCTGTCTTGAACTTGGGCACGGGCGAATAGGGCGTGGGGGACATCAGGGAGTTGAGCACCCGAGCCACGATGGGGCCGCTGGACTCGGTCTCGGCGCGAACTTCGGCCCAGGCCTTGTCGGCCTGGAAGGCGGCCCACTTCTCGGCGCGGTCGGTCACGCTGTCGAAGTTCAGGATGTAGGTGAGCTGATTGCTGGTACCGATTTCGTCGGTCCAGAAGCCCATCATCCCGATCTCATACTGCTTGAAGAAGCCAACAGTGTGATTGGCGAAACGGGCGTTGACGTCGGGCAGCCTGCCGGGGACGGCCTTGTAAATGCGGGACTCGTAAATCATTTTTGCCCTCTTTAACTAATTCCATTTACCTACTTTTTCTCGATGAACTCCAGCTGCACGCCGTCGGGGCCTTCGAAGAAGACGACGCGGCGGTCGCCGGAGACACTGGCCTCTTCGAGGATCTTGGCGCCGTTGGCCTTGAGCATATCGATCATACCCTGGATGTCGTCTGCGTCGATGGCGATGTGCTCAATGCCGTACTTCTGATCGCGGGTCTGGGTCTCGATGTGTTTGGTGACGTTCAGGGTCAGTCCATGCAGGTCCAGGCGGACGCCTATTTCGCCCACGTCGGCGACCTTGGTCGCGCCGAGGGTGTCGATGTAGAACTTTGCCGTGGCCTGCGGGTCCGGCGACTTGAGGTGGACGTGGTTCAGGCTGAGGGCCATAGAGGGCCTCCTTCGGGATGGATAGATTTCGGCATACACAGGGGCATTACGAGCTACTCTGCCTTCGCTGGCAGAATAGTTTACCGGCCCAAACGCGTCAAGCGGAGGAGGTTGCCGGCAGCGTTCCGCTTCAGGTGATGGGAGGATTGATTTGGCTGAGGATGGCGCCAATGGGCAACGCTGCTGGGGGTAGCGGCTTACCGAGACGCGAAGTGGGCATTAACACCCACTATCCAAGATTCGCTAAATTCACGAACTAAGTGCAACACCAGATTAAGGTGTTGTCATGGGAGCACAATACCGGCACCTTGCCATTGAAGAACGGTGTGAAGTGGCCCGTCTTCATACCCAGGTATGTTCAGTCCGCAAAATTGCGGCAAGTCTGGATCACTCGCCATCTTCCATCTCCAGGGAGTTGAGGCGCTGGTGCCCGCACCAAAGGCTACCACCCAGTCTATGACAGCCAGCAGGCCCAGGCCCGCCGGAAACGGACGGCGTTCAGCACTCGGCGGGGGCATCGGAGGAAAAGACGTTCCAGATGATGCTCCGCCTGTAGGCCATGGGCAGGAGAACCTTGATCATATCCTGCGGATCCGGCTCCTCACCCTTTTCGCATTGGCGATCGAGGTGGGCTCGCAGATAGCCAAAGGTGCTGAAGTACAGGCCCTTGCTGGCGATCTTCTGAATGAGGGAATGAGGGTCAGGGAGGGACTTCCTCTCGACGGTGGCGACTTGCCACTGCCAGCAGAACTCCTCGACCAGAGGCCGGAGCCTTACGACAGCGAGGGGCAGCGCGAGCTTGCGCTCGAGGGACTCGATGCGGTTGCGGATGCGGCTGAATGACATGGTTGCTCCTGTTGACGGGTCGCAATTTTTCGTTTTTTCTGCTCATTCCGCTCATTTCCGCTCATTTCCGCTCATTTCCGCTCATTTTGGCCCTGTGAGAGGGAGCGGGTAAGAGGCGGTGGCAGGTGTCGCGTCGATGGGGACTCTGCCTTGTTGTCGCATATATGTTCTAAATCAGAATTCTATGTTATCTGGTCTTGGTGGGGTTGGCAAGGACGAGGTTTCACAGGGCAATCGCGTCTTATTTCTCAGCACACAAAATTGGCCTGAATGGCGGTGGAGATGGGAGTGGCAGTGCCTCCTTCGGTTCCTGGTGCGAGGGTAGACGGGGGTTTGGATTCCCGCCTGCGCGGGAATTACGGATCGCAAGCTGGCAAACCACTTCCTTTGAAAGGTCATCGTGTGAAATGTCATCGGGGTAGCGGGGCTGAAGGCGCCGGGGTAAAGGACAGATAATTCGCCATTGCTCCACTTTGTAGGCCGGACACGATATTGGCTCAGCGGACTTTCAGTTCCTATGCATTCAATGGTGAAGACGCGTCATGAGGCTTGGCAAGACCCACTGACAGCTATTTGGGCAAAGGACTCCGCCCTTACTCATCCCGACATTCGCAGGGCCAAGCCTGTTGATGGTGGATAGCCATGTAGATGATGTGAGTCGGGGCAGCCCTTGCTTATTAAGGAAAATCGTTGCCCAGGAATCAGCGATTTCCCGTTCCGCTATAATGCGGATGTTCAACCGAATGAATACAAGGAGGGGACCATGCCTCTACAGCAGCTTGCCCCGGAGTTTGCGAATATCATTTCCGCCAACGCCGAGATCGCGCGTCACACGCCGGACGATTACGGCGGCGACAACGGCCCGGCCGAGGGGCCGGTGTGGTGGTCCGACGGCGGATACCTGCTGTTCAGCGACATCCACAACAACCGGCGCATCAAGTACGTGCCTGGACAGGGCGCCAGCGTTGACCACGAGCCGACGAACCGGTCCAACGGCCTGACCCGCGACCTTCAGGGCAGGCTGATCGCGTGCGAGCACGACAGCCGCCGGGTCACGCGCACGGAGCCCGACGGCAGCATCACCGTGGTCGCGGCCAGCTTCCAGGGGCGTCCCCTGAACCGGCCCAACGATGTGGTGGTGAAGTCCGACGGGTGCATCTACTTCTCCGACCCGTGGAGCCACCCAAATGCGCCGGGGCAGTTCGACCTGCAGTATTCCGGCGTGTTCCGGGTCACTCCCGACCTGGGCAGCATCACGCTGCTGGTGGACGACTTCGTGCTGCCCAACGGCCTGGCCTTCTCGCCAGACGAGAGCGTGCTGTACATCAACGACTCACGCAGGGGGCACATCCGCGCCTTCGACGTTAACCCCAACGGGTCGCTGGCACGGCACACGGACCGGGTTATCGTGGACCTGACCGGCCCGGAGCCGGGCGTGCCCGATGGCATGAAGGTGGATGTGGAGGGCAACCTGTACTGCGGCGGTTCGGGTGGACTGTGGGTGATGGACGCTTCGGGCAAGAAGCTGGGCTGCGTGGTGCATGGAGCACCGGCCACCACCAACCTGTGCTTCGGCGGCGCCGACTGGAAGACACTCTATTTCACCAGCCGCAACCACGTGGGCTCGGTGCAGACCAACATCGCCGGCGTCCCCGTTCCCGTTAAGTAGGGAAATACGAAAATGGGGGAGCACAGATACGGCTGGGCAGAGGCCGCTTCTGTGCTCTCTGCTTTAATAAAAGGAGGAAGTTAACATGCCACGAATTGCCCCAGTAACCCGCGACCAGCTTTCGGAAGAGGACCAGCAGTATCACGACGCCATTGTCGGCACTCGCGGCAGTGTGCGCGGACCCTTCGGCGTACTGCTGAACAGCCCCAAGCTGGCGGCCCGCGTCGCCGACACCGGCGCCTTCGTGCGCTTCGAGTTCGAGCAGCCGGAGGGACTGAAAGAGACGCTGATCATCGCCACAGCCCGCGAGATGAAGCAGCAGTACGAGTTTTCGGCCCATGCCCGCCTGGCGCGGCAGGCCGGGGTGTCGGAGTCGACCATCTCGGCCATCGCCAACGGCACCGCTCCGGCGGGACTGGAGGGCGACGAGGCGCTGCTGGTGAACTATGTCCACGAGCTGCTGCGCAATCACAAGGTCAGCGACGCCACGTTCAAGGCAATGACCGACCGGTTCGGCGAGAAGGACACGCTGCACTTCACCGTGCTGGCGGGCCACTACCTGCTGGTGGCCCAGGTGCTCACCGCGTTCGATGTCGAGCTGGGCGAGGGCATGGACAAGGAGATACCTGACTAGCCTCGACCGTCATTCACCATTCCCGCGGCGTCAGCAAGCCGGTGTCTCCGCGGGAATGATCCATCATTGCAAATAGCCTATTCGCCGCCTGAACAGGAAGCAGATGCTGACGATTTCGGTGAAAAACTTGGGCCCCATCGCAGAGGGATCAGTCGACCTGAAGCCCCTGACGATCTTCGTCGGCCCCAGCAACACGGGCAAGTCGTATATGGCGACGGCGGTGTACGCGGTGATGCGGGCGGTGGAGGGTCGGCCTCAGGTGCCTTATACACGTCATCTTGAGCAGCGAGAGATGGTAGCTGGTTACAGAACCCAATGGGAGGTTCCTGCCGAAGTTGTTGAATCTATCAGAGAGTGGGTCAAAGGGCAGGATGGCAGTAATTGGCAGAATCAGGACATCCCGATTACAGCCTTTCCTAGGAGGGTTGAGTCTGAGCTAACGAAGTCCATCAATCAAGTGCTAAGTTGGTTACACGGCGATGTAATGCACCAAGTGCGTCGGTCATACAAAGGAAACTCGGAGATTGTAACCAGGGGTAGTCGGCCGGAGGATTTTTTCCTTGCACTGGAGCGAAATTCACCGTTTCTGAAAGCGGCCATCAATCTGACGGGCGACAACAAAGACAACTGTGAATTTGACATTTCCCGTGCCTCTGTTCGGTCCAGCTTTATTGAATACTGGGGACACGAGCAGCATCGAAATGAAGAGAACTACCCGAGTGCCTATTCGGACTTGTTTTTTGCCCTACGAATTTCTGCAGCAGAGAATGTTTTTGAAGGGCTTCCTTACAACAGTTATTTCCTGCCAGCATCCCGGACTGGCATAGTTCAAAGCCAGAAGATTCTTGCCTCCTCGATAATAAGGCAATCGTCTTTGCTGGGGGCACAGCGAGTCAACATCCCTGCTTTGCCGGGAGTAACAACCGAGTTTCTGAGCGACCTGGTCAGCTTGGATAAGAGCTTAAGGTCTCATCATCTCAACGATCAGTGGGACAAGGCTGTTGACTTCATTGAAAGCAACGTTTTGCACGGTGAGATTGACTTGGACGAATCCGCCGGCCTGCCTTATCCCGAAATCGCCTATAAAACAGCAGCAGGGCAATTCACCCTCGAACACTCCTCAGCGATGGTCTCGGAACTCGCGCCTCTGATCTTGTTTCTTAAATACCTAATTGGTCCCGGCGACCTGCTCATCCTAGAGGAGCCGGAGTCTCACCTGCACCCGGCGGCGCAGCGGCAGCTGGCACGCGGCATCGTGCGGCTGGTGAACGCTGGGGTGAAGGTGCTGATCACCACTCACAGCGACATCATCATCAGCCAGATCAACAATCTGCTTGCTCTCCGGCAGGCCAGCCCGGAATTGGTGGAACAGGGCGGCTTTGAGGCCGAGGATTTTCTGCAACCGGACCAGGTTGGCGCATATCTTTTCCGATACAACCAGGAGCTGGGCGGCTGCGAGACCGTGGACCTCGAAATCGACCCGGACACCGGGATTGACGAGGACCAATTCGCCAGCGTCTTCGAGGCCATATACGACGAATCCATAGCGTTGCAGCGCGACCGTAACTGATGGCGAACTCCCTAATGGCGGAGAGCATCCGCGGCACCTATGGGGATTGTTGCCTGGCCGACTCGTATTCGGAAGCAAATTGCAGAATTGATGTCTCTGGCTTGGATAGCTCGGAACTCGCCACGATTAGTGGAGACTTGAACCAACGGTGTCAGAGCCATGGGGTTGCCACCCGTCTGTGCGACCGCTTGATTTTCGGACGGCTCAACGGAGACTTCATCTGCGCTGCCGAACTAAAGGGAGGCAGGAACCCGGAAGTCCCGAAGGCAATCAGCCAGATTCAGGGAGGGCTGGAACTGGCAAGGTCAATTTTGCGAAACCGCACCATCGAGAAATGGTATCCGCTGCTGTTCTTTCGAGGCAGAATGAAGGGCAACGACCTTCGCGCCATTCAGACAAGAACGGTTTCCTACGGCGGCAAGAGAAAGCTGGTAGACCGCATCGACTGCGGCTCCAGCCTGCTCGCCTACCTCAATCGGCAATAGCAATCTAGCGACAAGTAATACAAAGGAGGCACTCCTGATGCCGCACACGCCGCATGGGGTGAATTTTGAGTCCAATAGGCCGGTGGTCATGGGGCGGAATGGGATGGTTGCGGCCGGGCATCCGCTGGCGGCGCAGGCCGGGATGGCCGTGCTGCAACGGGGCGGCAACGCCGTCGATGCCGCCATCGCCACCGCTGCCGCGCTGAACGTGGTGGAGCCCAACATGTCTGGTGTTGGCGGCGATGGGTTCATCATGATTTACAATCGGCAGGCGGGCAACATAGAGGTATGCAACGGGACCGGGGCCGCACCGTATGCCACCGATGTCGACTGGTTCCGCGAGAACGGGATACCGACCAAGGGGATCCTGTCGGTGTCGGTGCCGGGGCTGGTAGATGCGTGGATGACGGCCCATGCCAAGTATGGAACGCTGTCGCGGGGCGAGGTGTTCGACGCGGCCATCGACCTGTCGGGAACGGCTTCCCAGTGACGCACGTACTGTCCGGGGTAATCGCAGGGGACCGGTTGCTGTGCGAGTTCCCCGACTCGCAGGCTATCTTCGCCCCCAGTGGGGCACCGATGCGGCCGGGGCAGATACTCCGGCAACCGGGGCTCGCGCAGACGTTCCAGGCTATCGTCGAAGGCGGGCGCGATGCGTTCTACGAGGGCGAGACGGCCCGGGCCATCGTCAGGTTCAGCGAGCAGCAGGGTGGGATATTGTCGGTCAAGGACCTGGCCGACTGCCGCTCGCGGTGGGAGGCGCCCATCTCCACCACCTACCACGGCCATACGGTCTACGAGGCGCCGCCCAACTCCAGCGGCCATGTGCTGCTGCAGGAGCTGAACATCGTCGAGCAGTTCGATCTCAAGGCCCTGGGCTGCAACACGCCGGAGAGCATCCACATGATGGTGGAGGCCAAGAAGCTGGCCTTCGCCGATCGTGAGGCCTACATGGCCGACCCCGACTGGGTGGACGTTCCCGTCGCCGGTATGCTGTCGAAGCAGTACGCCGCCGAACGCGCGAAGCTCATCGACCCCCAGCGGGCCGCTGCCGATGTTAGCCACGGCGATCCGTGGAGCTACCAGCCGGCCAACTACGGGCGACGGCCCCGGCCCGCTGCGGCGGCGGCGATGCAGGAGGAGGACACCACCTGCTTCGTGGTGGTTGACAGGTGGGGCAACGCCGTCTGCCAGCTACAGAGCATCCAGAGTTCGCTGGGCTCCAGCATCGTGGCCGGCGACACCGGCATCCTGCTAAACAACCGGATGACCTACTGGCACCTCGACCCCGACCATCCAGACTGTCTGCAACCGGGCAAGCGGGTGCGCCACACCATGAACCCAATCATGGTCTTTCGGGATGCCGGCGAGGCACAGCACGCCTTCCAGAACGGCGGCTCACGGAACGGCGGCACTGGGCACGGCAGCCTGGCGCTGGTCTGCGGCACTCCAGGCGCCGACACGCAGGTGCAGACTAACATGCAGGTCATCACCCACGTTCTGGACTTTGGAATGACGGTGGCGGAGGCGGTGGAGGCACCGCGCTGGCGCAACACACACAGCCCAACGGAGTCCAACATTCCCCACGAGTGCGAGAACCTGCTGTACGTGGAGTCGCGGTTCCCCGCCGAGACGTTGGACGGCCTGCGGCAGCGTGGGCATACTCTGGAAGTGATGCATGGCTGGGGCGCGTCGGGCAGCGAGATGATGATCAAGGTGGACGAGGAAACCGGCGCCTCCGGGCTTAGCGCGTTGCAGGGCGCCGCGGACCCACGGCGCGACGGTTACGTCATCGGCTGGTAGACTAGGGGAAGGAGCAGCAACCGTACGTCCTCGTTTTTGACGGACGGGCGGTTGGGTCATGGATGGACCGCTGCCAACCAGGGAAATCCGTTCATCCTTCGACGGACTCGGGACCGACGGATTTGACTGACAATTTACCCGCTCGTCCGAGAGGTAGTTAATGCGGATACCCGGCGAGAAACGGAGCCCCTTCCCCGACGAGTGCGGCAACCGGGCCGGCATGTTCGCCGAGGCGATGCGCGACGGGGACATGGACCTGGCCTGGTCGCTGCTGTCCAAGGAAACCAGAGGGATGCGGATGGGCGTGTGGGCCACGCGGTACCGCATCGACATGCAGGTGGCTTACCGCGCGGGTTACAACCAGGGGCACCCGATGCGGGAAGCGATGCTGGAGGACTTCCGCACGACCGTGCTTGGCCTCTGGCCGCTGGAAGACCTGACGGACCTGGGCATCTCTCCCACCAGCTACGTGGACGACGAGCATGCCTTTGCCTTCCTGCCCTTTGGGATCACGGAGGACAACACGGAGGTGCGTCGCGGTCGCGCGATGAACGGCCTGATCCTGCCCATGCTGATGGAAGACGGCGAGTGGAGGATCGATCTGCCTGGGTGGAGGTTCATGGAGAATCCGAACGCAGATGACCCCAAGGCCAAGGAGCAGGAGTAGGAGGGCAAGTGGCAACTCGCCGCCGTGGAGCAGTAGCTACTGCAGACGGGCCGCGCTCCTATGAGGAGCCGCCAGCCTGCGAGCTTTGCCTCCGGGAGTCAGTGCGGTTCACCGAGCACCACTTGGTGCCGCGCTCACGGGGCGGCAAGCATGGACCGAAGGCGCGGCTCTGCCCCACATGCCACCGGCAACTGCACGCGATGTTTTCCGAGAAGACGCTGGCCAACGAACTGAACTCCATCGAGCGGCTGAGGGCGGACCCGCAGTTTGCCGGATACCTGAAATGGGCCAGCAAGCAGAAAGACGGCGCGAGCTTCTCCGTTCGCCGAGCCAATACCCGACGCTGAGACACAGGAGCGTTGCTTGAACGATCAGGATTTTATCGACCGTATTCAAGAGAAGATCGAGCGACTCACGGGGCGCGACATCGAGTTGCGCATCGACGAGGACGATGGCGGGCAGCTGGGAGTGGACTTCGACCGTGAAGTGCCCGTCGTAGTCATGGGGAACAACATCTTCCAGTATTCCGGGTTCGCGCGGCTATGTACCGAGTATGCAGTCGCCTCGATCCGGGAGCGGAGGGAGATTCCGGAGATCGAGTTCCAGATGCTGTTGGCCAGGAACTGAGCTTAACCACCTGAGGATATCCCGCACACAAATGGCCTCCGAACCGAAACGAGACCTCTCAGAATATCCCCGGCCCTGGTTCTACCGTCCGGAGATCTACTACGGCCTCTTCATTTTTCCACCTGCCTGGTCGGTGCTCACGCTGCGGTCCCCCTGGCACAGCGGTGAGGGCTTCCGGGGTATCCTGGTTGGCGGGATCGCGTGGTTCATCATGATCGCCTCGGTGGTGCTCTCGGTCCGTTGGGTCCAGGAGGGTGGAGTTCGCAACCTGTTCATTTTTGTGCCCTGGAATACTACTGACCTTGCTGACCCAGGTGCAGTGGACGGCTCATCGCGCTCATTACGGCCCACCGCCTACTGAGACAGAGGACGAAGGAGCGGCCCAAGCGCCGGTGGCCGGTGAGCCCGGCGAGGACGTTCGCCCCGACGGCGAGGGCGGCGAGCCCACGTCCGAACAGCCACCTGTCAGCGGATTCAGCTCGCGTCGCCGACGGCGAC
The DNA here is from genome assembly GCA_030341885.1 of Geodia barretti. Lineage (NCBI taxonomy): Eukaryota > Metazoa > Porifera > Demospongiae > Tetractinellida > Geodiidae > Geodia > Geodia barretti. The sequence continues at coordinate 22,025 of CASHTH010002083.1, forward strand.
GGCGACGGAGGCCGATCAACCGGTCGGCGGACTCCACCACGCTCTGCTAGAATACTTCGAGACGAACAAAATCAGATTTCGAATATAGATTCCCCACCGGAGGAGAGATTATGGCTTTGCATTACGACGGCGAAGTTCGCATCGTCAAGGTGAACATGGGCCGATTCATGAACAACGGCTACATCGTTTCCTGTCCCGAGACCAACGAGGGAATCCTGATCGACACACCAGAGGAGCCGGAACTGCTGCTCAACGAGGTGGGTGACGTCAGCATCAAGGCCATCCTGATCACCCACAATCACCAGGACCATCTTAACGGATTCAACGAGATCACTGGCAGCCTGGACGCCCCCGGTGGGCATCACCACCGCCGACAAGGGCCCGCTGCCCAAGGCCCCGGATGTAGAGCTGACCGACGGGCAGGTCATACCCTTCGGCAACCGGGAACTCAAGGTGCTGGTGACCCCCGGCCACACCGACGGCGCCAGTTGCTTCCTGGTGGGCAATCACCTGTTCTCCGGCGACACCCTGTTCCCCGGTGGTCCGGGCAAGAGCCGCAGCCCCGAGGCCTTGGCGACCATCCTGGAGAGCATCCAGTCCAAGCTGCTGACCCTGTCGGACGACACCCAGGTCTACCCCGGCCACGGCGACGACACCACCATCGCCGAGGCCAAGCGCCGCCACGCTGTCTACGCCTCCAAGTCCCATCCCGCCGACCAGTTCGGCGACGTAGACTGGCTGGGCAGCTAGTCACTGGTTACTCACTGCTCCCATAACCCAGCTCAAGGCAGGCAGATGCCGGGAGCACTCGCTGGTTTGGCGGCTATGATCCCCGGATTCCCACCCCCGCTTTCGCGAGGGCGACGTTCCCTGCGCGGGAATTAGGGGTAGGGTACCAATGCCGGCTTTACGATAATCTGTCAGTCCAGGGGCGCGCAGCTGTGCGCCCCTCCACGGGTATTGCTAACATCAATGGAGTGAGAATGTTCCAACGCACCGTCCTCGACAACAAGCTTCGCGTCGTAACATCGATGATGGAGCACACGCAGTCTGTATCCATCACGATCTTTGTCGGGGGCCGGCTCACGGTACGAGACGCCGGAGCTGGCCGGGGTATCGCATTTCATTGAGCACCTGCCATTCAAGGGCAGCGAGAAATGGCCTACGGCGGGTGCGGTGAGCGAGGCCATCGAGGGCGTGGGCGGCATTATGAACGCCAGCACGGACCGCGAGGTGACCGTGTTCTGGTGCAAGGTGGCGCGGCCCCATTTCCGCACCGCATTCGCCGTGCTGCTGGATATGCTGATGAACCCGCTGCTGGAACCGGAGGAGGTGGAAAAGGAACGGGAGGTCATCCAGGAAGAACTGCGGATGACCTACGACAACCCCTCCTACCGCGTAGACCTGCTGATTGACGAAGCGCTGTGGCCCGACCAGGCCATGGGCCGCGACGTGGGCGGCACTCCGGACACGGTGGCCGCCATTGATCAGGAGACCATTCGCGAATACATGATGCGGCAGTACAATCCGGCCAACACCGTAGTGGCGGTGGCGGGCAACGTTACCCACGAAGAGGTTGTCGACCTGCTGGAAGACACCACCCACGACTGGAAGCCACAGGCCTCCATGGAGTGGGAACCGGTCTCGGAGAGCGGCCCAACCGGCCCAGTGGTGAAGATTGAGCGACGCCGCTCGGATCAGTCGCACCTGTGCCTGGCGCTGCCAGGCCTATCGCTGAACGATCCCGACCGGTACGCGCTGAGCCTGCTCAACGTGATCCTGGGCGACGGCATGAGCAGCCGCCTTTTCATGGACCTGCGCGAGACCCGCGGCCTGGCATACGACGTTAGCAGTTCCATTAACCACTTCCGTGACTGCGGCTCGATGGTGGTGTACTGCGGGGTGGAGCCGCGCAAGACCAACGACGCCGTCCGTGCCGTGATGCACCAACTCGACGGCATGAGAGTAGAGGCCGAGGACCGGGAGCTGAACAAGGCCCGGGAGTACGCAACGGGCCGCCTGCTACTGCGCATGGAGGACAGCCGGTCCGTTGCGTCGTGGATGGGATCGCAGGAACTGCTGCAGGAGCAACTCTGCTCAGTCGAGGAAATCGTAGGCCGTCTCCGCGAGGTCACTCCCGCGGACATCTCGGCCCTTGCCACGCGACTGTTCCAGCAGGACCAGCTGCGCCTGGCCCTGGTGGGACCGCAGGGGGGGCAGAAGACACTGACTGGACTGCTTAAGCTGTAGAACCAGAAACTCCCTCTCGACATCGAGGGGGAGTCGCTAGGTCCTGAGGTCAGTTGTTTGGCCAGAGGGCAGTCGGCTATGCTGAATCCCCGGCCTTTCCTGCCGGTTCTTCTTCCTGCTGCGCTCCCCGTGGGGAACTTACCCAGTTGATGTGGTCCATCAGCGCTTGGTTAAGTGCCTCGACCAGCGACTGACCATCCTCCAGCCTTTCCTCGAAACAGTCAATGATGTTTTCGTCCAGTTTGAGGCGCACATCCTTTTTGACCCCGCGGCCCAGTCCTTCGATCTTTTCCCGCGTGATCACTTCGTGGAATGAAGCTACTAGCTCAACAGGCATACCATAGAGGATTTCGATCTGCTTCTTCTGAAAATCGGTCAGTCCAGCAATATCATCCGGCGACTTTTGGACCCGTAGGATGGTCTTCCCCGCCTTTTGTACCCTAACGGGGAACCGAATGCGGTACATCTGAGCCCTGAGGGCCCGATTGACTGCTTCGTCCAGCGACTGCCCGCCAGTCAGTCCATTCTCCAAGTAGTTCAGGGAAAATTCGTCCAGCTTAAGGCAGAAATCCTTCCATATTGGACGGTAGAACGGAGCTATTTTGAACCCTGACCAATCGGTGATTTCCGGGATGTCGGACAAGTCGATTTCATGGTCGGGCATATTCCTTAGAGCCTCTAGCTCGCTCTTCTGTTTCTCGCTCAGCTTGACCACGTTCCCTCCTGATACCTTCTCCTTTCGTACAAAAGTGCTTGGCGAGCGCTAATAATCCGTCCCAGTTGGCCGTCCCCAGTCTACAGGGTGTGGATAACAATTATAAACACTCTTTCGACCGTTCTGATGGTTTGCCAGCGCTCCTCGTACTGGTAATCATCTTCTCTTGCGGCTCTTTCTTGATCGTCAAATACCAACAGCGCGGTCTCGAAGCTAACGCGGTGCTTCCGAATATTCTCACGGTTCTTTTCAGGGTCCCACGTCCAGTTCGTCCACTCCATTGTAGCTGTCCGTGGGTTAGACGACTGACGCCAGCTCCTCTGCCTCGACCGGTGGGTGCTGTGCAGCGTTGGTGCGGTTCTGTTGCAGCGCGGCCTTTAGGTAGGGGGCGGTGACGCTGCTGGGGTGCTCGGCCAGTTCCTCGGGGGTGCCGGTGGCGATGAGCTCGCCGCCCTTGTCTCCGGCGCCGGGGCCGAGGTCGATCAGCCAGTCGGCGTTCTTCATCACGTCGATGTTGTGCTCGATCAGGATCACCGTATTGCCACCGTCCACCAGGCGGTGCAGCACGCCCAGCAGGGCGGCGCAGTCCTCGAAGGACAGGCCGGTGGTCGGCTCGTCCAGCAGGTAGACCGTCTTGCCGGTGGCCCGCTTGGACAGCTCGGTGGCCAGCTTGACGCGCTGGGCCTCTCCTCCCGACAGCGTGGTGGCGGGCTGGCCGAGGCGGATGTAGCCGAGGCCCACGTCGCGCAGGGTCTCCAGCTTGGGGCGATGCGCGGGAAGTTGATGAAGAACTCGAACGCGGTATCCACCGTCATGTTCAGCACGTCGGCGATGTGCTTGCCGCGCATGGTCACTTCCAGCGCCTCGCGGTTGTAGCGGAGGCCGTGGCAGATCTCGCAGGGGACGGTGACGTCGGGGCAGGAACTGCATCTCGATCTGGTTGTAGCCCTCGCCCTGGCAGGCCTCGCAGCGTCCACCCTTGACGTTGAACGAGAACCGCCCCGGCTTGTAGCCGCGCACCCTCGACTCCGGCAGGTTGGCGAACAGCTCGCGGATGGGGGTGAAGGCGCCGGTGTAGGTGGCCGGGTTGCTGCGCGGAGTGCGGCCGATGGGGGACTGGTCGATCTTGACCACCTTGTCCACGCCCTCGATGCCGACGAGGTCGTCGTGCTTGCCGGGCAGGTCGCGGCCGTTGTTGATGCGCTGGTTCAGTTTCTTGTACAGGATCTCGTAGACCAGGCTGCTCTTGCCGGAGCCGGAAACGCCGGTGATGCACACCAGCCGGCCCAGCGGGAACTCCACGTCTATACCCTGCAGGTTGTTCTCGCGGGCGCCGGTGACGGTCAGGGAGAGGCCGTTGCCCTCGCGCCGCTGTTCGGGGGTGGGCACCTGCTTGCGCCCGCTGAGGTACTGGCCGGTGAGCGAGTCGGGGGAGTTCTCGATGTCCTCCACCGTTCCCACTGCAACAACCTGACCGCCGTGCTCACCGGCACGGGGGCCAAGGTCAGCGATGAAATCGGCGGAGCGCATCATCGCCTCGTCGTGCTCCACGACGAGCACCGTGTTGCCCATGTCGCGCAGCCGGGTCAGCGTGTTGATCAGCCGCTGGTCGTCGTGGGGGTGCAGGCCGACGGTCGGCTCGTCGCAGACGTACAGCACTCCGGTCAGGCCGGAGCCGATCTGCGTCGCCAGCCGCACCGCTGGGCCTCGCCGCCGGAAAGGGTCTGCGCGGTGCGGTCCATGGTGACGTAGTCCAGGCCGATACCCATGAGGAACTTCACACGGCCGTCGATTTCCTTAAGTACCTGGTTGGCGATGGTCTTGTCGCGGGCCGAGAGAACCTGCGGGGCTGCCGCCGCTCCGTTCTTTGAGGACTTCCGGCCGTTCTTGGCTCCGTTGCGCCGGCCGGTTTTATGGCCGTTGGTGGCTGGTGCGTCGGTGCCGTTAACGTGAACTGCACTGACGCCGTTGCGGTTGTACTCGGAGTCGGGGTCTATCTGCTCGACCCACTCGGCGGCGGCGCCGATGTTCTTGGCGCAGACGTCCATGATGCCGAGTCCGCAGACCCGCACCGCCAGGGCCTCGGGCCGCAGCCGCTTGCCGCCGCAGGAGCGGCAGGGGCGGGCCGACATGTAGCGCTCGATCTGGGAGCGGGAGTAGTCTGATTCAGTGGTCTTGTACCGACGCTCCAGGTTGTGGACTGACGCCCTCGAAGTTGGTGTCCCAGCTGTAGGTGCGGCCACGATGGGTGCGGTGGCTGACCGTTACCTTCTGCTTGCCGCTGCCGTAGAGGATGAGATCAACATGCTCGGGGTCCATCTCCCGGACAGGGACCTTGGCGGAGAATCCGTTGGCCTCTGCCACCGCCTCCATCAGGCTGATGTACCAGGCGCCGGAGGTGCCGACCCGCACCCATGGAGTGATGGCGCCCTGGGACAGCGACAGGTTCTTGTTTGGGATGACCAGCTCGGGGTCGACGGCCAGCTTGTAACCCAGGCCGGTACATTCGGAGCAGGCACCGTGGGGGCTGTTGAAGCTGAAGGTGCGCGGCTCGATCTCGGGCAGGCTGACGTTGCACTTGGCGCAGGCGAACTGCTCGGAGAATACCAGCGTCTCGCTGTCGCCACCTTCGGAGGACTCACGCAGCACTTCGACAACGCCCTCGCCCTCGCGCAGGCAGGTCTCGACCGACTCGGCCACCCGGGCCAACTCGGTCTCGGGGCGGACGATGAGCCGGTCCACCACCAGCTCGATGTAGTGCCACTTGTTCTTGTTGAGGTTCAGGTCGTCCGTCTCGTCCAGCATCCTGATTTCGCCGTTGACGCGGATGCGGACGAAGCCGGCCCTGCGGGCAGCCTCGAGGACGTCCTTGTGCTCGCCCTTCTTGCGGCGAATCTTGGGGGCCAGCAGCGTGATGCGGCTGCCCTCCTCCAGGGACATGATGGAGTCCACGATCTGGGAGACGGTCTGGCGCGCCACGGGGCTGTCGCACTTGGGGCAGTGGGGGATGCCGACGCGGGCGAAGAGCAGGCGCAGGTAGTCGTAGATCTCGGTCACGGTGCCCACGGTGGAGCGGGGGTTGTGGGAGACGCCCTTCTGGTCGATGGAGATGGCCGGAGACAGGCCCTCGATGTAGTCGACGTCGGGCTTGTCCATCCGCCCCAGGAACTGCCGGGCGTAGGCCGACAGCGACTCGACGTAGCGGCGCTGCCCTTCGGCGTAGATTGTGTCGAAGGCCAGCGAGCTCTTGCCGGATCCGGAGACGCCGGTGATGACCACCAACTTGTCGCGGGGCACGGTGATCTCGATGTTCTTGAGATTATGTTCCCGAGCACCCTTGACGTGAATGAAATCCTGCGGCATTCGTGAGTGTCCCTCCCGCCCAAGCATCGAACATAATTTTAGCACCGTCAGCGGCTATGCGCCCAAGAGAAGCACCGATGGAATCACTGAACCAGGGTTAAGCATCGGAGGGACGAAAACCGCAATCATTGGCCTGTCGGGATGCGCTGCGGTGATCAAGTGTTCCGGCGAGGGAGCGCAGCATTTTTCGGGAGACGGTTATCGGAGATCCCCTGGTTTTCTGTCGGATTCTTGGGGCGGCCAGATAGCGAGGGCGATGCCGACTTGTCGAGGGACGGCGGAGGGGAACCGCCTGTTTCCCGTCGGACTCTTTCGGGTTAATCGGCCGGCCCAGTCACCGGGGCGACGCGGTCTTCTCCAGGGACGCTGGTATGACACCCTCCGCATGATTTCCCTGCCATTCCCTGCCATTTATGCGATTCTGCGGGATAGTAGGGGTTGCCATCCAGGTCTCTTTCGCGACTCGGGAAATCTCTGAGGCTTCTCATGCCAGCATCCAAAACAGGACATTAAGGAACATGGTATGAGGTCGCCATGAGGCTTGGCAAGTGGGAAATGTCACCAAGACAATTAATTGAGATAGCCCGGCCAGCCGCCTGTGTTCCTGTTGTTACAAATAAAGGGTATTAATATACTCCATTTTTCCATTGAAACGCGGGCTTCTGCGGATTAATCTGTGCATGACATATTGCGAAACCGTTGGTTGCGGCGACAGGCTTTCGCCGGAATAACCAGTCGTCTTTTAACACACCACGGGCGCATTTTTTGACGGGCGGATTGGTATATGGCGCGGGAATTGTTTGGGAAGGGAAAGGTACTGATCGGCGTAATCCACTTGCTTCCGCTACCCGGCTCTCCAAGATGGAACGGCAATTTGAAATCCGTGATCAACAGGGCCAAGGTGGAGGCGGGCATCCTGCAGGACGGGGGCGCCCAGGGACTCATAGTCGAGAATTTCGGCGACGCGCCCTTTCGCACCGGTCGGGTCGAGCCGGAGACCGTGGCGGCCATGACCCTGGCGCTGGAGGACAGTTCGCGCTTCCGTTTCGATCCCTGTGGGGATAAATATGCTGCGGAACGATGCGATTTCGGCCCTTGCAGTGGCGGTGGCCACGGGCTGCGAGTTCATCCGGGTCAACGTGCACTACGGAGTGATGGCCACTGACGAGGGCATCGTTGAGGGAGAGGCGCACGAGACAACGCGCAGGCGCCGCTCGCTGAACGCCGACGTGCAGATTCTGGCGGACGTGCTGGTGAAGCACGCCGAGCCCATGGGCCAGAGCGACATAGGACTGGTGGCGCAGGAAACGACCCGGAGAGCACTGGCCGACGGGCTCATCGTCTCGGGACAGGCCACGGGGCGGCCCACCAACAGCTTCGACGTGTCGGTGGTGCGCCGGGCCGTACCAGACGGCTTCGTGCTGGTGGGCAGCGGCATCAACGAGCAAAACGTGTGGCGGGTCATGGAGCATGCCGACGGCGCCATAGTTGGAACAAGCCTGAAGACCGATGGCATCGTAACCAAACCGATTGACCCGGACCGCGTCCGTCGGCTGGCCGAGATCTTCGCTTCGATGGTGTAAAGTAGAATCAACACGCTCAGTATCCGGAGCGCCCTATGGAAATAGAACTTGATCAGGCCAAGGGGTTGCTGGAATATCTCGGTCGGGTGGCCTGGATAGACGGCGAAGATGTAATCATTACCACAAAGGGCCAGCCTTACCTTAGGCTGGTTGCCCACCCTGACGGTTCTCCTTCCATCGAACGGCGGGGAACCAGGGGGATTAGCCCCGACAAGGGAAAGACCTGGGTCGCCTCCGACCTCCCGGAAACCTCCCAAGAAATCATGGATGCCTTTGAAGGGAAATGGTCCAACGACTTCTGCTAGATACTCATTCTCTCCTCTGGGTTGCGGAGGGCGGAGGGCGACTGCGCGCCGACACCTACAATGCCGTCAATGACCTAGGCAACGAGATCTTCGTCAGTGCTGTGAGTATATGGGAAATAGCCATCAAGCTGGTGTCTGGACGACTCTCCCCAGCACCTGATCTGGAAAAGGCACTGGATGCTGTAGAGAGGTATGAGTTCATCGAGCTCTTAACATCGAACTTTCGCCACCGCCATGGCGAAAGACGGCATCGTCTTCTGGCTCCGCTACCATCAGGATCTTCGAGACGGATGCTGATTGCGGCGAGCGGATGTCTCGATGGCTGATGCGTGCTGGTCACTCGTATCGATCGCATATCCCTCGGTAGGCGGTATCCCTAACACATGGCGTGCGCGTGTGTAGCTCTGGTATGGCTCCCCTAGTTCCCGACTTGAAACACTGATCATAGCAAGAGCCGAGAGCCGCTCTCCGAACTGGAGAGGGCTCTTGAGTAGCCGAGGGAACCGGGGCACTAGGCCAGTTCGCGGCCTACCTGGGTGAAGGCGCGGTCCATGCCAGAGACGATCTCGTCTATCTCGCCGGACGTTACGCACAGTGGAGGGGCGACGTTCATGTTGTCGCTGCCGCGGAGGTGGAGGCCGTTGGCCTGGAAAGCCGAGGTCAAGCGGCTGCCCAACTCGGCTTCGGCGGGGTAGGTCTCCTTGGTCTCGCGATCCTTTACCAGCTCCATGCCGCACATCAGGCCCAGCCCGCGGACGACGCCGATCATTGGGTGCTTCTCCTGCAGTTCCTTGAGACCGTCCAGCAGGTAGGCTCCCTGGCGGGCCGAGTTACCCACCATGTCCTCGTCCTCCATGATCTGTATGTTGCGCAGTGCCGCCGCCGCCGCCACCGGGTGGCCGCCGAAGGTGATGACGTGGCGGAAACTGACCCGCTGGCTCCCTACGAAAGCGTCGGCGATCTCCTTCCGCGTGATGGTGCCGCCCATGGGGATGTAACCGCTGGTGATGCCCTTGGCCACAGTCATCATGTCGGGGGTGACGCCCCAGTGCTCGCAGGCGAACATTTTGCCGGTGCGTCCGAACCCGGTAATGACCTCGTCGGCGATGAGCAGGACGCCGTACTTGTCGCAGACCTCACGTAGCATGGGCCAGTAGTTGTCGGGAGGTACCACGGCGCCCATGGGGCTGGACACCGGCTCGGCGAACACGGCGGCGACGGTCTCAGGGCCCTGGAACTTGATGGTGTCCTCGATGGCCTTAACATTGCGCTCGCCGCATTCCTCGGGAGTCTGGCTGTTGTACTCGCAGCGGTAGAAGTTGGGTTGCGGCACGTGGAAGGTGCCGGGCATCAGGGGTTCGTAGTCAGCCCGGGGGTAGAGATGATTTCCACCCAGTGCCATGGCGCCGGCAGTGGCGCCGTGGTAGGAGTCCTTGCGGCTGATGAACTTGATGCGTCCGGGTTCGCCGACACGCTTGAAATAAGCGCGGGCGAGCTTGATGGCGGTCTCAATAGACTCGGAGCCTCCGCTGGTGAAGAAGGAGCGGGACAGGTCCCCGGGAGTGATCTCGGCGATTTTCTCGGCGAGTCGGATGGTCGGCTCGGTGGTGGTGCCCATGGGCATATAGGTCAGCTTGAGCATCTGCTCATAAGCGGCGTCGGCGATTTCCTTACGGCCGTAGCCCACGTTCTTCAGCCAGAGTCCCGACATGGCGTCGATCGAGGTGTTGCCCTGGGAGTCAGTGACGCGCACTCCCTCACCCGATACATAGACGGTGGGTTCGCCCTTCTCGGCCATGTCGCTGGGCTCCCGTAGGTAGACCCAAAGATGTTCAAGGGCGGAATCCTGTAGTTCCTTGAGGGTGGTGGCGCTGGTCATGCTGCCTCCCATTGCTGATTGAATTAACAGGGGTGTGCCGTGATTGTACCTGCTGCATGAAGGGAAAACAAAACTGCCCTCTCCAGCATAGGAGAGGGCAGAGGTAACGCAGAATTCGCCACGCGGCGTGTTTCGCTGAGAACAGGGGCCGTGGAATCCTCCGATTCGGCTATCCCTGAGGCGCCGGAGGGATGTCCTGGAAAACGCTGAAAGCAGCGCCCTGCGGGTCGCCGAGAGCCGCAAAGCGGCCGATGGGCGGCTGACCCTCGAACAGGACAATGTCGGTGGCGGGGACATAGACCGTCGCGCCCAGTGACTGAGCCTTGGCGACGGCCTCGTCGGCGTTTTCAACGCCGAAATAGACCGTCCAATGGGGCGGGAATTCCCCCATTTCGGGAGTGATCTGCATTACACCGGCAACCTCGGTGCCGCCAGCACGGAGCATGGTGTAGTCCATAGCGGATTCAGGCACCTGGAACTGCTCGAGGCCGAGGGCTGCCTTGTAAAACTCCAGCCCAGCCGCCCGGTCGGTTGTCAGCAACTCGTGCCAGAACATGGCGCCAGAATCATGCTTGATGCGGGCGCCGATGTGCTGATTGGGTTGCCAGATGGCAAAGAAGGCGCCCTGGGGGTCCTGGCACATGGCCATGCGCCCTGCCTCGAACACGTCGTGCGGCCCGAACACCACCTGTCCACCGTGCTGGCCGATGGTGGCCATGGTCTGATCGACGTTTTCCACAGTGAAGTAGATGTTCCAGTGGGGCGGCACATTCTGGCTGCGCTCTTCCTCGCCCTGCTGATACATAGCGCAGGCGGGCAGGTCGTTTATTGTCTGCATGTGGTAGTAGGAGTTGGGGGCCATCTCCTGGGGGTTGTCCACCCAGCCGAAGAGTGCGCTGTAAAAGGACAGGGCACCGGCCTCATCGGTAGTTGACAGTTCGGCCCAGGAAGGGGTTCCCGGGGCGTACGATGTTACCTCTGGCATATTAGTTTCGTGCTCCTTGAGTATGTTGAGTGTATTTTTCAAGTCAGCTCATTCGGCAATGGCGTAATCTTTACGGTGTATTTCGCTCGTAGTGCTCAGACATTAACTTGCTGTCAGATTGTGTCGCCTATCCTGGGAAGCTGAACTGGTCGCTTGCATTTTAATCATCTATGTGATAAATGTACATACATGCAAGATTTCAGCGCTTTTGGCGGTGCGAGGCTGCCCAAGAATTTCATGACCCCGTGGGTACTGCTGGTGTTAAAGCAGTGGAACCTGCACGGCTACCTGATTTTGCAGCAGCTCAACCAGATGGGCTTTGCTGATGTGGACCACGCCACCCTGTACCGGGAGTTGCGTCGCCTGGAAAAGGAAGGGTACGTGGCGTCGGAGTGGGAGACCAGCGGAAGCGGTCCTGCCAGACGAGTGTACAGCATCACATCGGCGGCGGGGAGGATATGCTGCGCGGCTGGACAGACGTGGTGTCGGGTTACCAGCGGATGATTACCGGATTTTTCGATCTTTACGCGCAGTGTGTTCGGCTTTGCGCCCCCATCAGCGACGGTGGAGGAATCAGATTCCGAGGTCTCTGATTCCAAGGTCCCCGATTATACGGACGAATTCGACAGAGGCAGTTCGCCCTCAACCTGACCCTACAGCGGAGGCAAATTAGACTGCCTCCGCTGACTTTCAGTCCCGGACAGAATCTCAATAGCAAAGGAGGACTACAAATGGCATAAAATAAAACCAACGGTGTCGAGGAACTGGTACAGGCGTACAACCAGGCCGTTTCGAGCGGAATCGCGGCCATGGACGCCGGAATGGCGCAGTCTACGGCTGCGGTGAAGCTGATGACCGATGCGGTGCAGACAGAACGGACCGAGTACGGGAAGGTCTGGGAAGAGGCAGCAGGCCAGGCCCGCAAACGCGGCGAGACCCTGTTCGCCCTGTTTCCCACCATCTTCCAGGGAATGGGGTCCATACCAGCGACAGGCATTCCGTCAGTAAACCCTGAATCCAAGGAATCAGTAGGCAAGATAGTCGAGAGTGAGCTGGCTTTTTACCAGTCCTGGACCCAAGCGTGGATGCAGTACTTCACCGGCGTCGAGGAACGACGCAGCGCGGCATCGAAAACCCTGATGCAGAGCAGCGCCAAGGCCATGGAGTCCGGTCAAAAAGTGGTGAAGGACGCAGTGAAATACAACGGAGCCCTGATCGACTGGTCTCTGGAGACCGTCAACGCCAAGAAAAGTTAGGAGTTGCTTGTGGTCAGCTCTGCTGAATACGCTTCCAAATTGCAGGAAGAAGCGCAAAAAAATATGGAGAGGGTCCAGGCTATCGTCGACGCCTTTGTCGTCAATCCCGCCGACCCGCCAATGGCGCTTACTCACCGAGAAATCATCTGGAAAAGAGGCAAGACGCGCCTCTACCGGTACCATTCGATGGAAACGCCCATCGCCCATCCAGCACCCTACCTCATCGTCCCCTGGCTGGGCATCAGCCGCCCATACGTACTCGACCTGATGCCCGGTGCCAGCATGATTGAGTACCTGGTCGACCATGGCCACGATGTCTACCTGCTGGACTGGGGCGAGATTGCCGAGGAGGACAAGGAGCTGGGATTCGAGGAAGCCGTCCTGAAAATCCTGCCGCGTGCCATCGACCGGGCCCTAGAAACCTCTGGCGCGCAGGAGCTCACGCTGAACGGGCTCTGCCTCGGCGGGACCATCAGTTCCTGCTACCTCGCGCTCAACCCGGACTCCCCTGTGCGAAATTTTGTCGCCGTGGTCGCTCCCATCAACTTCGAGGAGGGCGGCCTGTTTCGAACATGGCTGAACGACCCGCACTTTCCCGCCGATCTGATCGTGCAGCGGTATAACGGCCTGCCATCGAGCCTGATGAACACCGGTTTCAAGATGCTCCGTCCCACCCTGGAGGCCCAGGCGCTCTCTGGACTGTGGGCAAATATCAACCGTCCGGGATACTCGGATGGCTATAAGGCCATGAGCCGCTGGGCCAATGACTTCATCGAATGCCTAGTCGCTGGCTGGTTCTCGTCATCAGCCCCAGCTGGTCCGCAGGATCTGTATATCAAACGAACCGGGCTATGGTACAAATGGCGGTGCGTGCTTGTGGGGCTGAAGATAAACGGGCAGGGTGGACTATGTGAACCATTATCACCGTAGCTCATACCGCAAATGCTCTGGTCAGGATAAGGCCGGCCAACCATGAGAGTATTCATCGATAGTGCCTCGGACAAGATAGTGAAGTGCCCGCTCACGGAAACACTGTGCTCCCCTTCGGCAGCTTATGGACGTGGTATTCTTGCAGCGAGGAGCAAGGATACGTCGAATCTTTTCGCATTGAGACGTGTAGACCACATTAGCCGTGTATCATCAGTGTGTGTCGATACCTAAAGGTTAGCACGTGCACACCAGACACCTACATGATGGTCTCACAAGATGCAGACGAATGGTTTACCAGACATTGCGGAGCATGGAGTACAAGCTATGTGGATGACACTAAGACGTGCATCAAAAGACACAGAGTCATAAAAA
>CASHTH010002084.1:0-69025 GCA_030341885.1 Geodia barretti
GCTGAACTTCACCGATCCGATTGACATGACAAAGCATCTTTTCGGCCGTCTAGCAATAGCCCTATGGCGAGGCAATGCGGGCCTCTGGATGCACCACCATCCATCTCTTCCCCCTTCCATCGATGGTCTAATTTAATTGTTAATTTTTTGTTTTTCTTTGTTGTCTGTCACTACCTCTGAAACAACCGCCGTTTACTATATAGTCATTTTTTCCTCAGCATTTACCTAAAAATAAAAAATAAAAATAAAAGTATTGCAACGCACGCACGCACGCACACGCGCACGTGTAGTTGTATATAATTATACACCCATATATACGCATGCGCATTAGACGACGTGTGGTGCACCAACAAGCGCGTTGCATGGCCTACTAGGTCCCTACTACACACGCCGCAATGGGAAGGGGTATGTATGATTGTACGCTTTAAAGCTGTTGGACAACCCAGTGGTTATTGTTTCAGTTGACGAGAGTTCCCAGGGAGAGAGGATGGTGATGACAGTTGCTGAGATAGTCCGCCAGCTCATAGAAGCTCACCAGAATGGAAAAGATATAAATCTGAAACAAGTATAGATACGAAAATACACTATGCACTAACCCAAGGGACGAGTCACCCTCAGGGCAGATGCACAGCGAGGGGACCCTTATTGTTTGTGTTTTGCCTTCCGTTTCTATAGGCAGCCTATAAGCGATACTTCTCCTGAGCTATATGGGCGCATGGACAATAAAAACGCGAAATTTAATAATGTAGGCAATGATGTGGGAGACTCACTGTTGCACATGATAATTGGTTGTGAAGCTGTTAGTAGAGTTGCCACACGTCTATCATTGTCGGGTGTGCATTCCGAAAATGTGTTGCCTTTGATATTGTCTTTATTCACAGACGAGACTTATGCCCACTATAGTGCATGTGTTGCCTAGGGCTATTTGTTGTTGTTTACAAAGAAAGATGTATCCCAGTCTCTTCTAGTTATGACGTCTTGCGTTCTTTAACACTTAATGCACCGCGGACACATTTATGTGTCCGCCCGAAGGTAACGCGTAACGCCAATGACACATTTATGTGTCTGCTTCAGTTCACCGAGAACTTACTTTCACATCGCGGCGAAAACCGGTGCAACACGCGTCTTTCCCGAGTGGCAGGCTTTTGCTACTTCGTGTACCATAGTTCAGAGTTCACAATCGATCTTCTTGGTGGCAACGCCCACACCTGTGCGCAGCTGCAAAAGCGACGAAACGCAAACGACTACGCGCGGAACAGAGAGTACTATGGCAGCTAATTTTAGCACATTGCAACAAGTCTTAGATAGTTCCACAGGAAGTGAAGCTGACTTTACAGACCTGGAGGAGCTGCAATCCAGTGCAGGTACATAAAAACATAAATCATATGACATAAAGTAAATTCTCTTCAGAATCAGTCTCTCAAGTCAGTCCTCTCATTTTACGATATAGGTCACCTGCATGTGAATGTATTCATAAAAACATTACAATAAATGCAGAATATAACTTGGCTTTCTCCAACGTAGATGATGAGCAAGAGCCTGTCTCCCCTTCTCTTCCAACCTCGCCACCATCACCAGCAGAGAGTAACCTGCATAGACAGAGGAGGAGAAGACGATCACAGAGGGACGACAGTGAGAGTGAGAACAGTGAGGGTGAGGAAGCCAGAGTGAAAGTACAGGAACACGAACAAGGGTCAGAAGGCGGCAGACAGGCACAAGAGAGACAGACACAGAGAGTGATGAAAATGGGATAGGACCACGAAGAAGTGAACAAAGAAGTGAGAGTAGAGGCATGGGGAGGGGAAGATGCACGGCAAGTGGAAGGGGCCAGAGAGCAACACGAAATGGAGGAACAAGGGGAAGGGTAGGAACACAGGGCAGAGCAACAAGGGGAAGGGGGCGGGAGGAAGGGTAGGGGGAAGTAGATGACAGACAGCACACAAGACCAACCAACAATTGTTTTCAACTGTAGTGCTTCTAGTGGGCCATGTATTACTCTTACGACTACTACAGCCATTTCCTTGGGGATGACTTCCTGGAAATGATGGTCAATGGTACCAACACATACGCTGAGGGGAAGATCCAGAAGCTGCGTCAGACTGGCCGACTCTCTCGTGGCTCGCGATGGAACAAGTGGAAGCCTGGCCATTATCATCAACATGGGAATCATAGGCATTCCTGTCATGGAGGCCTACTGGAAAACTACATGGGAATGTTACATCCCATTTTCCCATGATGTGATGAGCCGCAATCGATTTCAGGAGATATTTTGGAATCTCCACATCCCGCAGCCAGCTCACTTGTCACATCGCATGGACAAGGTACGTGTGCTACTGGATCACTTTCGACAGAAGTCCCAGGAAGCTTTTTACCCTTGGAAAGAGTTGGCAGTTGATGGGACAATGGTGGGCTTTAGGAGTAGTGTGTTATTCAAGCAATACTGCCCTAAAAAGCCTACCAAATATGGCCTGAAACTCTTTGTCCTTGCCGACAGTAGCACTGGATACGTGTACAACTTTGTTTTGTACACAGGTAGTGAAACAATGTCGTCACTACCTGCTGCCTTCTCTGACCTTCCTGTCCCAGCCCAGTATGTAATGGCTGACATGCTGCACCGTGGCCACATTGTCTACACTGACCGCTACTACAGCAGCATTCCTCTTGCTAATGCACTGTCTTCCCGGGGTACAGGGTTTGTTGGTATATACACTGGTGCGAAATAGAAAGGGTTTGCCTCAGGAAGGAAGAGGATCAGCCTTCAAACTTGCTGCAAATGAGGTGAAAGCTTGGAAAAAATGAGAAAAACCTGGTTGTAGCCTGGCGCCATGAGAACAAGCAGCCTGTTGTAATGCTTGCCACAACATTTTCAGCATCACCCACACGAACTCAGACAGGGCAACGGAGGCTATCTATCACTAAGCCAGATGTAGTGGTTCGCTACAATAATGCCATGGGAGGTGTTGACCTAGCAGATCAGTATATACTGCGTGTACTACAACTTTACGTGTCGGACAGTGAAGTGGACACGCAAGGTGATGTTTTGGGCAATAGAAGCCAGTATAGTAAACAGCTACATCTTGTACAAAATGTCAGCGACCACACCCATGTCTCACCTGCAGTACCGACGGGAGATAATTCGGAGCTTCTGCAGTACTTTCCCCACCGGAAATGTGAGACGACAGATGATGACCTTGGCACCAGGCGAGCAACGTACCCAAGGAACACATTTCCTGGGTATCGGACCATCTTGTTGTCGTTGCCAAGTCTGTGGAGCAGAGAATCGAAGAACGATTCAGTACTTTTGCAAGACATGCTCCAACCGCCCCCCTCTTCACCCCGTCCCATGCTTTGAGACCTACCATAAGAACCACTAGACTATTACTACACTATTGCTCCAATAAAAGAGCACCACCATTCATACACTCTTATGATACAATAACTTACAACCTTCACAGGTGGTGATAATCGTCTCCTTCATCTCCTTTCACTCCAGCCCAACGCCACCCAAATAAAGAGTCGAAAAAACACGAAAAATAACGCAAAAAACCGTACTCGGTATATCCAGTTGACCAACGCAACTTACCAACTGTGAGGGATTCAAATGGCTACTTGGCCTCTCTAATGATGTCTTTTAACGTCAATAAAGACTCCAGAGTGAAGACACGCGACAAAAACCTGCAAATGCATCGTTTCTTCGAATGCGAATTACGCGCAAAAACGTGCTGAGGTGTGGTGTTGGGGGGAAATCATTGCGAAATACATGCGGCGTGTTAAGTGTTAATTTTTGTTTTAGAAATTGACGAGTTTAAAAACAAAGACTCGCTGCTACAATACTGGTCTTAATTAAAGGTGTAGAGCCCTTAAAAAGGGCAAAACCCGGATTGGCAAAGGTAAATGAATATGAATTATGCCAACTTCCTCTAATAGGCTTGTGTGTACCGTCATTGATGTTAGAGTTGAAAGTGGGATTGTATGTGGTTCACGTGCTAATGCCATGCTTTGCAAAAAATGCACAGAATTTCACACCTAAGCGGGATGCAGCTGCCTAGATTTTATCTTGGACTCCCACGTCTTAGTTGCCATGGGAGGTTAAGCAGTATGGGGTTCGTCTTTTGCTTGCAGTTGTGACCATTTGCGTAGTACCGTTTTTGATCGATATTGGTATAATACCCTTTCACCTCTGTCTAACTATGCAAACAGCAAGGAATCACTCTCTGATCTTTTATATACGGTCAGTTTGCGTACCTGTAGGTGCTCCCTACTCTGAAGATTTGCACTGGCCTGTTTTATTGTGAGCGAAAGAAACTATCTAGGCACCTGAATCAGGGGCTTCGAACGTTCCCACTCGTTTGTAATCACCTATGTTGTTCTTAATAATAGTTAGCCGCTGATTCAAAGTAACTACGCGCTGTAGAAAACCGAGAGCTCAGGTATTGTGGCGGTAGTGACTCCGCCTTCTTTCTGGTTGTGCACCTGATGGTGCATGCGCGTGGACGATGCATCAATGTGGATTCTTGTTGTTGACATCTACATTTTGATATGTTTTCTTGTTATCCCTCGGCATCTGTTACCACGTTTTCTGTCACCACGCGCAACAAACAGGTAAAAAAGCGACACCAACGGGTTCAGCGCTACAGTGGCTTTATTTTAAAAATGGCGATGTTGTGCCACGTTTAGAAGTTATGGCGTGAAAAGCATGTGAACAAGCCAATATGCACAAAGTAGCACAGGCTTACCTAGACCGGGTCTGCTTGCTCTGTGCGTCTTGAAGTCACAACAAAAGGCGGCGCGTGTATCGACTCCTGATGCTGTCTACTACTGTTGCTAGCCCGTGTCAGACTCTCCGCGAGCTACTAGTGGGAGACCACGAGTTAACGCATACTATAATAGCCCAACCAGTGGATTTTCATTTTATCTGTAGGTTTTTAATTATTAAACCCCGTTACAGGAAACAATCTGATTGGCAAATTCGAACCAAGAATACTTGCATACAAGCCCTATAATATTGTCACAAAGTATGAGTGCGCTCCCTTGTATGATGCGCAGCTATGATTAGTCAAAAGCATGTTACACGGGTAATGTCCTCTCCTTGGTTATGAGTTGAGACTGCATTGTGTGAAGTCTAAGACTTCCACATTTTCTGAACTAACCAATTCTACAATGTTGCATTCTTGACCCTCTATAAAATTCCTTGACCATTGTCCTCACACTGTACAACATTCACTAAACTAATTCATGTCAGTGAGTAAAGGTAGTGACAATATAGGTCTTGTGTGGAGGAAAATTTTCACGAGCAAGCGATGTTAGTTCGAAGTGCGGCTGTGGCTCTATGACCTCTCTCATACAAGCTTATTTTTTATGCAGGTTGAAAGGTTTTACTGCCCGCAAGTACAGGTTAGCAACACAACCTCGACTTGTCGACATCATTGCAGCAGTACCACCTGCTTATAAAGATGCATTGTTGCCTAAATTGAAAGCCAAACCTGTGAGGACAGCATCAGGCATAGCAGTGGTTGCTGTCATGTGCAAACCACATCGCTGTCCACACGTCACTTTCACTGGAAATATATGCGTGTACGTAAGTGGTTATGTGATATTTTTTGTGTCTTGGTGATGTTAGCTTCTGTTACAGGTACTGTCCAGGTGGTCCGGATTCTGATTTTGAGTACTCCACACAGTCATACACTGGATATGAGCCTACATCCATGCGGGCAATTCGTGCTCGCTATAACCCTTATTTGCAAGCTAAACACCGCTTAGAGCAGGTTGGCTGATGGTTTTTACGTCTGTGGTTATAACACACTGGATAGTGTGCCACACAAGCTATACTAAGAATTTTTATGTAGTACAGCAATATATTTACTGACGTTGTGTAACGGGATATAGAGTGTACGAAAGTTTACTCAAGCAGTTAAGCTTAGCATGGTTAAGATAATGCTGTTAGCCTTGTTGTCCCATAACTCCTGCCATACCTAAACCTGATAACTGGTGTGGCTATCACGTCTACACAAGTCACATGTTAAGTATATCTTGATTTAGTGCAGCTGAAAATGAATGTAGGATGCATTGTCTTCTTGGCATGTGTTCTGGTTATAGTTGCAGTATTTAATGGTAGTACTTGGTTTTTATCCATACATATACACATCTTATGCCCATTAAGTGAGGTTTTGGAAATTCAATGCCGCCAATTTTCTGCTCAGCCATCTCCCATAGAAAAGAGAGTTGCATGTAGTAGTTGCAGTGAGCCATACCTGAAATATCTAGCTAACCATTCTGACATCATCTTACTTCGGGAGCATTGGCTCTGGCCTTTTGAACTGCAGAAGCTCTCATCTGTCATTGATGTTTATTTTTCATTTGGTGTGAATGACTCAAGGCTAGGTGATACATCTACTTTGCACAGAAGATGTGGAGGTGTCGCCATCTTGTCCCTCATACACCTTCCATTCAGGCACACAATTGACTACATTATAAATGCACATTGACTATATCATCATGCACCCTGTAGTGGCCTCCTTGCCTCCTGAAAGGGACTTCCTTTGGACACCCTTTATGTCTTACTATCTCATTTAATGCTCCTGGATCATAGGCAACCCACTCAGGATCCCTACGTCAAGAGTCCATTGGGAGAGAGTTGTTTCCACTGGTGCAGTCGTGGACTTCGTCAAAGGTGTTGACAAGCGTATCTGTCGCTGTTAGCTCCCATCCTAATGACAAAGCTGACCTGGATGAGGAAGTCCACTGTCCATGAAACAGTTCTCAGTATAGCCAACTCTACCCTCCCTTTCAAAACTGGATGTGGGAAAAGGTCGCACAATTTCTCCCTCCTAGAGAAGAATACTGGTAAGAGCCCTGAAGGATTGCTCTCACACTGAATCCATCAACAAAAAATGTTGAAGGAAAAGGACAAAATGTTTCCATGTCTCAAAGTAATCCCCCAGTGGTACTAGGTTGCTTGTTGAAAGCAACGTGGTTACTAGTTCAACTGAACATGAGCCGCTCGTTTTGAGCAGCTGGGCTCCTCAAGACTCTAAGATTACCCAGTGCTTCAAAGTATACAGTCAAAGTCGCATCCTACCAGTCCTGTTCACTCCAAAATGAAGATTACATTCTTGACACCAAGATTGAAACTGCCGAAATAGAAACAGCAGCCAAACTAACGCTGCTGGCCCAGGTGGAATTGTACCGTAACATGTTTTCAGTGGCACTAATCTACTCCTGACCTCAAATTATCGTGGCATCTTCACACATCTGAAATAATAGACATTCTACTGCAGCCAATCTTGGGGGAGAACGGTATACCTCACTATCCCCACACAGAATTTAAATCTGGGATCTCATGTGCAGACCCCACTGAAGTCGTCCAAGAAGCAGTCATAGATTTTGCTGACCTGGATGAGGAAGCCCAATCTGTCTGTGAAACAGTTCTTAGTATAGCTCGACATCTCTGATTGAATGCTGTCATTAGGTTCTGAGAGGTCTAACCCTTGTTACACACACCCAATTGAGAAGGCATACTGCTGCTGAATGACCTGTATTACCATGAAATTCTTGCCTAGCAAATTGGGTCGTATTGAGACTGGCGAGTATCTCTAATGCAAGGTTTCGGGGCTGTTGAAGTGCGCAACAGGGATCTTTTGTGCTTGAGGTGCCCTGGATGCAGTATTTGCAGTCCAAAAGACGTTTGACGACTTCTTAAGGTCCATTCCAGGGCAAGTCGAACTTCCGTGAGGATCCAGGTGGCACCGATGCATTGTGAAACCATACAATGTCCCCAGCGAAGTTTTGCCGTGAATAAGTATGTCTGTCGGATCTCTGGACGGTGAGCGGCTGGGACTACTAACTGCAAGGTTTGTTTTCCGCCGTTTTTGTCTATAGCTTACCTCCATTGTTCGTGGAGGTAGCTGCTCTCGCTACTCTAGGCCCATAAATGATCATCGTCAAGTCGTTCTCGCCATTCCACTGTTTCGAAGACGGGACAGATCACATCCTTTTCTTGTTTGAGTAGGTCAAATTCCTCCTGTTCTTCCTTGCTCCAACAAAAGTTGGTCTGTTAGGAGGTGTTGTGGTTTCACTATTGTGGCAGAATTCTTGATAAATCAACAGTAATAATAAACGAGGTGGAGGAACTGCTGTACATGATGGCGACTACAGGAGTTTTCCATGTCGATACCTTGCGCGTATTTTCAGGATCTGTTGCAATGCTGTGTTCGGAAACAATGTGCCCCTAGGATTGTGACCGCCTTTTCGCATACATTTGGTCGGCTGCAGCTTCGAACTCACCTCCGTCAGCTGGTGAAGGTGTAGTCGGAGGTTATGTAGATATGTGTCAAACTCTTTTCCGAGAATGATAATAATTATCGTCCTGATATGCCATAGAGGGAATTTCCATGTCAATCCTTCAGGACTTCCACTTGACAGTAACCTCTGACGAGGTCGAGTGTTGTGAACCATCAGGCATTGGCAAATGTGTCTAGCATTTCATCAATTCTTTGGAGTGGGTGTGCAACCTACCAAGTTACCTGTTCAACTTTCTGTAGTCGACGCAAAAGCTGAGATACCCGTTCTTTTTCTTCACTAGTACGATGGGTGACGCCTAAGGGCTTTGGGACGGCCTGATTGTGTCCTTTTCCACTATTTTGTCAGTCAGACATCTGGCTTCGTCACGTTGGGAGAGTGGAATACGTTGTGGAGCTTGAAGGATCGGCGGGTTTGATCCCATGTCGATCCTGTATTGAGCAAGGTTGGTGCATCCCATGTCGTCCTAACTTCTGCGAATAATATCAGAGTAGGGGAGTAGACGGTTAAACTACTCCCATTCTCTTTTTAGGCTGGATCAGAAAGGTTCCAAAGATGGAGGGGGTGTCTGTAATTTTGAAGGGGTTACGTGGTTGATGACTGACTCGGGTTCAATTAAACCAATGTGGGTTTCTGAGTATACTGTGACAGGTTCTGTTGTTTGGTTCATTAGTCAGCATACGTAGACGATGGGGTGACTAATGCTTGACCAGCAACGGTCACGTGGTATATGCTCCAGAATGTCAACGTGATCAGGAATGTAGTTGTCTGCAATACATGTCATTTCTTTCAACTCACTCGTTGGCAGAATACTGATGGTCGAAACTGCTGAGACGACCAATTATGGGATTCCTCCAGTAGGAGGGGGATAGTAGTTGGAGTCCGACAGATTTAGAGTGCGGTTTAAGTCTACGGTGCACTTGTTCTTGTGAGGAAACTCCAAACCCCAGTATGGACATCTCCTTAGTGCATCCACCGAGATTGACGGGGAATTAGCTTGGCCTTTAACAGTTAGTAGGGATCCGTCTATCTTCACGAGTGGTTGCCTGGCCACTGACAAAGACGGGGAGGGTCACAGGCATCTATAACTGTGTCGTCCTAAGTGTGTTTTGAAGATGCGTGCCTGACCTGAACTTAAACATTAATCTAGACCCAGCATCACTTGCCCCATGCAAATACTTCTTGAACTCTACCACCTTGTTGAACGTCTTAAACAACGACAGCTTTACTTTACTATTTAACCCCTCTTCAATCTTCTAATCTCCCTCTCATTGATATTGTGCCCTACTATAGACAGAAAGCCATTCAAGGAGCAATCCCCATTTTGAATATCATGCAACCACTCTGCCTCGCCAAGACCTAATGATGAAAATCTTACTGGCTTCCCACACCTCACTTCCATACTCTAAAGTTGGCCTAACCACCGCCAGCAACAACAATCTGCGAGCACTCAAATTAATATCGCTATTACTATGCAACTGATTGACCTTCTTTCTCCCATTGTCTAACACGTTCTTGATATGCACATCCCATGCACCAGTACTAGTAAAATCAACACCCAATTATGTTTTTTAGATACTCCTGGAGGAATATGCTCCCCATTTCCAAGCACCATCCACTGGCTCCCTAGAGAACACCATCACTGCACTCTTACTCACATTAGCCTTTAGCATGCACCACATGAATAAGCGTCTGTAACTGATCCTTTGACTCACTAACACCAACAAAGTCATCTGCAAACAAAAGTCCTCCAAGTCTCCTACCATTACTTGTGCCAATCCCAATCTCAGCTTCCTCTACCTCCCTCAACAACCCATTGATAAACACGGAAATCATAGGCTACATCCCTGAGCTGCCCCCTGCTCCACATCAGATGCCTCTGACCGTTCCCCATCCAACAATACAGTACTCTTTGGAGACTCATACATCCTCTTTCTTAGAAGTACTTCTTTACTCTATTGCAGTTGCACATGTGGAGATGCAACACGTTTATTACAATAATATTAAATGTAAAGAATAAAAATAGCCTCAAGCACTTTCCTTTAACATTACTTCTTTGCTGGTCATTTTTGCAGACAATAGCATGTTGCATTTACTAGTTCGAGTTGTTACTTTTTTCCTGTAGCAAGATCTACTATGGGGAAATGCATGTTTACTCAGATCATTGACTAGTGCCTAATATGCAGTTGTTTAGTAACAACATATCGCATCTCAGATATTGTCGTCTGACGATTTTCATTTTTGATGTGCAGCTACTCCTGCTGAATGTTTGTTGCTTCCCTATCCTTTATGTATGTAGTTAAAGCAGCTGGGTCACTCCATAGACAAAGTGGAATATATTGTCATGGGAGGAACATTCATGGCCTTGGATGATGAATACAAGGATTTCTTTATTCGAAACCTCCATGATGCCTTATCTGGACACACCAGCAACTCTGTGGAAGAGGCATTGAGGTTAAGATAATATAATGTGTTTGTTTATAAACCCTCAGGGCTATTGCTTTGTGTATTTGTGTGTTTATCTGCCTGTTTGTCTGCAGCTATTCTGGCACTACTGGTTTGATTAGGAAGCCTTTAGGTGATAATACAAACGGCCTTGAAAGTTTGATTTTCGTGCGTTTATGAAGCGAAGAAGCCATTATGCATAATCAGTGCCGGCTTACCTTGACCAGACTGAGGGGAGTCTCTAAACGCTTGACTGGAATACTGGAATGACCTTTAACCTACCGTACGCATGCGCAGTAAGTTGTTGTCATGTGCTGCTTTCGATGTGCAGCGGCAGTCTCCCAAGAACAGGAGATGCTTGTATAATGGCAGTTACAAAGAAGTTACCTATTCTTATCGACGGGTCTCCAACTTCGTCACCGATCAAGCTTTCAACCAGAGCCAGCGACTACAGATATGCGTTCACCGCGTGGAGTCTATTATAACGACAGAGGTAGTAAATATGCGTATTTGCGGGCAAATTTTACGTATCGGTACATGCATTTCGACATGTGTATCATGCATGTAACCATCAGTGTATAGCATTACCCCTGCTACAGTGTAAGTGTCGACCACAGGCTGTACCGCGAAGCGGTTTAGAGCATGGGAAAGACTAGTGACTCTCGATCCTGACGTTGCAATCAGAAAAACGACTATACTTGGGATCATTCAATCCTTGATTTTCTCCGCCGCATAGCCACGCACGCCGCCAGTCTGATAGACTCGACAAACGCCTGGTCCTGTGCTGTCCGCTGACCTACCCCGGCGTGGTCCAACCCCACCCTTCCTCTTTGGCCCTCCATTGCACATGGTAAGGACACGGGCAGAGGTAAGACAAGACTGGACACGCTATTTTATTAGCTATAGAGTGGAATAGTCATGCAGAAGGGATTAAAGGTCATTCCAGTATTCCAGTCCAGTGCATTCCAGTCCAGCGTTTAGAGACTCCCCAGGTTGAGGGATGAAATAATTAAACTATGTGTATTTACTTTAGTGTTGTTGTAAACGCCACTGACTGTTGCAGCTAGCCTGTGTTAGAGTGAGAAACTACAAACTTTGTCAACTGGCTAGACCACTTGTGATGTCCCGGCCCATCAATTAACTGTGCACATAAATGCTATGTACACGAGTGTGGGTCAATGGTTTGCACTTCAGTGCTTTTTCATTAAAGTTTGTTATCTTAGACTCTGTATTCTGGACTGGCACCATTGGACTTGACTATTTCGCAGTAGCCAGTGGAATAACTCCAACAGTCCTTTTAAATGGTCCTGTCCAAATGTCAAATCCAGAGTGCAGATTTTACTCTTGCTGGCTGAGGGTGTGTGTTGAGCTTGGACTCTGGACTGGACTGTTATGCTAGGTTCACAATATGTCGCATTGGCCTGTCACGCCGTGCCACGTCATGTCCTTCCGCGAAGATAGAAATGAATTCTATCAATGCAGCAAGGTGCGACAGGGCAATGCAACATAATTGTGAACCTAGCCTTAAACTACACGGTTTGATTACTGTTTGACAAGATGCAGAGGAAAACTCTTTGTTTTTGTGTGTTTTCTGGGCAACTTAGAAGGCTAAAATATTTGTACCCATTGTACCCTGAAAAATCTTGTGATTCAAACTAAGTCACCCCTCCCTCATAATTAGC
The DNA here is from genome assembly GCA_030341885.1 of Geodia barretti. Classification (NCBI taxonomy): domain Eukaryota; kingdom Metazoa; phylum Porifera; class Demospongiae; order Tetractinellida; family Geodiidae; genus Geodia; species Geodia barretti. Next base: position 12,426 of record CASHTH010002084.1, read on the forward strand.
TAATTGGAGGAAATGCAAAAGCTCCCTGTGACTCTTTGGCTGTCTTACGAATGTCCAAACTGGTAAAAAGCATTTCTGACGAGGTATAGACAAACACCGGTTTTATGCTTCATGCAAAACAAAGTTCACCTCCGATTGTTTCAATTTCTCTCTCCTATTTCTACACGAAATCCTGTGAAGGTGAGCAGATCATTTCTCGTTTTGTTGGTGGGGTCTGGGAACGAGACTAGATGTGAGATTAAGCATAGCAGACAGACAGACAGACTTACAAACTAGGACTGTAACCATCTAGCGCATTCATTCCGAGGGTGGCAATAAAGCCCGGAGGCGTCGGTAAATACGTACCTGAGTCTATTTCTTTATGAAGTTATGATGTAATACACATGCATACCAGGTTTCATCTTCATGCATGCTAACCGTGTTTTTAATGACAGTTATGTTATTTTGTTTTTGAGTTATGGGTGTTGAATCTGAAGAAGGAGTGGATGAAAAACTTTCCCTATTGTAGCCACATACATCTATAATGTTAGTATCGTGTCAATCCCTTTGTAGTAAGTGCTATTGTACTCACTGGTATATTGTATGGCGTGTAATCCGTGTCAAAAATGCTACGCATGCGCTTCAGTTACGCGCGGTCAGTTTTTTCATGGAGGAGGTCGGTCAAATAGACAAAAAGGTCGGTCAAGTTTGCTAGGAACTCGGTGTATTTCACTAGGAGGTCAATCCAAATAATTGTGTCGGTCAACTTCACTAGGGAGTAGGACCAGTTTGATAGTAGGTTGGCGTATTTAAACTAGGAGGTCGATCCAAAATCTTCTGATTTGTGGTAGAATGCGAGGTTGCAAGTTTCCTACAACAGGACAGAAGAGGTTGGTCTGCCTGACTCCTCGAGGACTTTTCTGATGCAAAAAAAGTGCAATGTCGCCTCACGGAGCCACGCCTTTTCGAAGGCGTGACTCAGCGATCCTGCTTGCACTTGCGTGATTGCTGTATGTGGGCATTAATGGGGAAAAGCTGCGCTCTGGGAAGAGAAATGGGTGCAGGCAACAAAGTACTGCAGAATGTGAGCGGCGTTTTTCAGCGAGTGAAGCAAGTTTTGGCTTGCTAGGAGGAGAGAGAATTAACCGAAGATTTGGGCGCCCTTATCTTCCATGTCGAAAAGCTCCGTCGTTTGTTACTGGTGCTTGATTTGACAAGCGACGAGATTTTGGACTCTGTTGCTGTGGCTTTGAAAGGTGCAGAATCAGCTAGAGGATACAATGTTCCAGTAAACGTCAGGAACTCAAGGGGACGCCAAAAGTTTGATATCAAACCGGAACAACCTGAGTATCTTCTGTGTTCGGGTCTGCAGTGTCCGAAAATTGCTGAATTATTGGGTGTTAGCTTGAGCACTTTTAGACGAAGGATGAGCAAGTATAGTTTCAGTGTGACTGCTCTGTATTCAAGCATCACCGACCATGAGCTGGATGCTATTGTCTCCCAAATCAAGCTCAAATTTCAAAATGCTGGTTATTGATTGATGCATGGTCATTTGCTGAGCCATTGTCTTCGAGTACATCAAATGCGTATGTGAGACTCGCTCCATAGAGTTGATGTAACTGGACTCAAAGGTTCAAGGGATGGGGCAATGGGGCTATCAGGGGCTATTTGTATGCGTTTACTCATGGTCTTCCGCTAGTAGCCCGCGGAGAGTCAGACACGGGCTAGCTACAGTAGTAGATAGCATGCGGGAGTCGATACATGCCATTTGTCGTGACTGCCTGAGCCCCCAAGGTACACAGAGTGAGCGGATCAGGTCGCGGTAAGCCCAGTGCGATTTGGATTTTTCGCTTGTTTTCACGGCATATCTTTCTAACGAAGTCGTTTCAGGAAAATCGCATAATAATTTTTCAGGCTCCCGTAGTTCTGAATCCGCTAATGGGCCGCCTCATAGCCTGTAGTGCCAGAATAAGCATCGACACACAGACAGATAGACAGACAGAACGACTACCGTAACCCTTGCTGCGCATGCGCGCCGAGGGTTAATCACCATTACATAGTTACAATGACACATAACACAACACAACATTTTTATACACATACCTTTCCTTCTTGCCACAACTAGTGACATGCTTCCTCAGCTGAGACATTGGAAGTAGCACATTACAACCATGACAGAACTTTTCACCTATATATATACATTGGCCAAATCACATACACTTGCCAAATGACCATTAACTTACAATGCTTGGGCAAGAATATGGCTTCATGAAAACTGAACAGCTCACGCTATATACATAAAAAGAAAGAAAGAAGAAGAGAAAGAAAACAGGACTTCAAAAGGGCTACAATTAACATACATATATCCATAAGGGCTTACTTGGGACTGGCAAAACACGCGAGCTGATGCATGAAGGTGGTGAAATGACTACAACAAACGGTACAGGCGGTATAAAAGTTATCAAAAATAATCTGCGATATATAGGTTACAAAAATAATCCATAGGAACACAGCAGCACAAAAATAACATATTATATGAGGTAAAACAAAAGTGTAGGGCAGTACCATTAGAGAGGGTCAGCTAGCAAGACCTATAGGCATAGATGGGTGCCCCGGCCTTGAGAACCAGGGATGGTGGGTTAAAGAGTCTTTTATCACCGGTGAACTCTCCCCACTCACTCATGTCAGCTTCAGTAATATCTTTTTGAAGAGGCCGAATACATAGCTTTGCATGATTGAGGATACCTTTCAAATGTGCAACAGATATACCGCTTTATCTCCACCATGTTATGTGAATTCTCAGCTAACCACATTAGTGTATAGCCACCGCAGGTCTCAAGAACAGGAAACGTCTGAAGCAAAACATTGTGAATATGTTCCGCATCACCGTCGCTGTGAAAAACGATGTCAGCGTGGCCCAGGCCAATCCTTGCTAGCTCAATGTTTTGGTAATTAATGGGTAATTTCGGTTAAAACGGAAGTAGGCGGGCAAGCACGTGCATACAAAACAGACGCGCAGCGCAACAGTGCTCACACTATCGCGTATCGCAGTGTTTGCAGCGTGTTCTGCCCGCCAAAGCCACTCAAAGTTCTCCCACCCACCCTCCACAGTCAGAGACTTATTTAGCTAGGTAGATTGAGAAAGCCTCCTACTAGTAATGCATTAGCATAGCTTAGGTAGGCGTAGATTAGCTTCAGCCCACCTGTTAGGGGCAGCACCTATCTAACAACCTATACCCCTCCCTATACATACCTATGGCTTTTCAGGGACAGCCTATCCTCGTCTCCAGAGTGGCACTCAGACTGTCACCTGGAATGAGACGCACTCCCTCCTCGTCTCCAGAGTGGCACCCAGACTGTCACCTGGAATGAGATGCATTTTCGCCGTGCCCAGCTCTGCCAACACTCGGCACCTGGCCGGCCTTAGGCATTCCCCTCGCTCCCAGCTCTGCCACTCAGCCTGGCACCTGGAGCCGAGACGCACTAACACCGTGCCCAGCGCCGCCATCCTCTATGGCACCTGGCCGGTCACAGAGCTGCCCCTTACAGGTCGGGTTCGGCCAAACAAGTAGAATAGGTTTGCCTCACATGGACTGCTATTACGCGAATGATTGTTTTAACTTCTGACGATGGCTTCCATGTTTGATTCATGTTTCGGAGGCATATACAATCCTTCTGTAGTACCTTTTCCCTTTCCTTATTCCCTAACGGTCGCTTCCCCTTTGAGGTTTGAAACCGAAAAGGCTTTGTGTTCTTCGGCACTGGTGCTTCGGTTGGAACTGCTATGTCCAGGAGTCTGGAATCTTGGTTTGCAAGGGAGATAACCATGTCGCCAATAAGCAAGTTTTTGGCTCTCTCGAACTGGTTCTCTACCATTTACTCGGCGACCATGTGGGTGTGCATTAACTGGGATTGGCACCGCCCCTTTTCAGTTGCCAGGTGAAACATCGCGATCGCACGACCAAGCGGGATTACGTCCTAGGTAGGGGATTTAAGTTGAACCTTGCAAACATTACCGTCCTGTTGTAGGAAACCGACGCATTCTACCGCAAATCGGAAGATTTTTGGATTGACCACCTAGTTGAAATACGCCGACCTATTATTAAACTGGCTCTACTTCGTAGTGAAGTTGACCGACACAATAATTATTTGGATCGACACACCGACTTCCTAGCAAAGTTTACCCACCTTCTTGTCAATTTGACCGACCTCCTTGTCTAGTTCACCAACCTCCTCCATGGAATAACTGACCGCACATAACCGAAGCGCATGCGTATCACTTTTGACACAATGATTACACGCCATAATTTTACGTCTGGTATCGCTCACAGCCTCATAGGTCGTAGCCTGTAATGCGAGAATAGCTTAAAGACAAACACACAAATCAAGTGCTGTAACCCTCGCGGCACATGCACACCGAGGGTTAATTATGCACATATCCATTACCAAATCAGAAATTATTTTCAAGAAAAGTGCCTAAGACATATTATGTCATAGGCTCTGAGAAAACGACCTTTATGGCGTACGTAGTATTGTTTTAGTAGCGGCGGTTTTGCGGCGAACTACATAATTTACGGATTCCCGTTTTTCCCCGTATTCTAGTACTGTCTATAATCTGCGCAAGTTTGGCGCACTAACTCCGTTCCGTTCCGTAGTTATGGCCCCGGATCTGGCAACTACCGTCACTCGCGTCGTCATTATGCGGAATTACAAGGAAACTTGACACGGGAATAATCAAGCCTTTTACGGAGTCACGTAAACGGAAATTCCCCTTTACTACGTTTACCGGATGCGCACGCGTGCACATAATGTTGTAACACGGACTTGTTACGACAATACGGAGGTTGAAATTTGACACCGGAAGTTTAACTTTAGATGCGAATATACAGTAATTCCAGGTTTAAAAATATTACCTGTCTATGCAATAAATTAGCTCTAAGCGAATGTTTTGGCCACTCGCCCTTGTGTGGACAAGTCACAGCCTTATCTCAAGTAATCCTCATTCCAAAACACACACACTACATAAGAATGCTTGCAAGCACAATATGAAATCACTTACCTTCCCGCTGTGGTTCAGCCTTCTCCTTCAAAGTTCCGTCAGGTTGTACTTACTGATCAGACTGTACCAAATAAAACTCAATAGTAGTAGCTACCTTCCTCTTCTTCAACACTGGGCGCTTCGTCTGGTGTTTGATTTCTGATGTAAGCACCTGAATAGAGGAACTCATAGCGACCATCATTGCCTGCATCTGAGAGTGTGTTCTAAGGACCAGATCCCTCAGTCCCTGTGCCTGGGAGTTCATGCTCAGGACTAGATCCCTCAATCCCTGCAGTTAACTCACAAACAGGCTGGCTGGTAGTATTACTTACCACCAATGCAACATCTGTTTCTGAGAATGTGCTTGAATCATCATCTTCACTGTAGGTCGATCCCCATGGTGGATAGAAGTGTGTAGGCCGAGGGTAAAACATCGGTTGTCCTCCATATTATTATGGTGATGAGCTATCACGATGTTCAGTAGAGAGTCATAAGCACTGTCATGGTGTCCAGCAGGGTTGGAGGATAGTACGTATGGGGGGTTGTGAAGAAAGTTCCTTCAGTTTTCTTTCTGCATCCAGAACCCTGCTCTGTGTTACAGCATGTAAAACCACGCAGGTTTTGTTGGATCCGTCTGGATTGTGCCCATGTAGTGTTGTGTACCTCCGTCGGCGCATTCCTGCGCCTGCCTGTAGGCTGACCTACAGGAGCGAGCACACAATGACTGTATATATCTGCACAAGCCATCCTAGCAGCGAGTAGAAGCACAAAAATTCCCTATCATAGCCCCATACGGATGCTAGGTACCATGCCAATCCCTATATTACACATGCGCACCAAGTACGGCGTAGTAACTGTAGTCGACCCTCTCTCTCCTCGGCAGACTCGGTGCCAATTCTCTGCTGTTGATTCCTGTGTAGTAGTGTTAGGCGAGCCACTCTCTCCTCGCTGGACTCGACGGCAATCGGCCTTGTTTGATAGCTTCGGATCTATTGGAGCCTGGCCTGTTGCGTTTCCTCTGATTCCGCAGCGTCTCGCGTTGCCTTGCCCATTCTGTATCATGCAGTCGCCGTCTAGAAAGACAAGCCTCTTTTTGCTCAGAAGTCTCACTGGCACGACATTCTCGTCGACCGCGCCATTGGAACCACTAGGTTAGCTTGCTCCCGCTTGCCAATAATACAGACAATTGCGAAATTTCATTCTGTTTCGCTTATTTAGAATCATGTAAAACCTTTCGGTACGACGTATGGTTACAAATATATCACGCCGTTGGAACCACTAGGTTAGCTCGCTCCCGCTTGCCAATTACTAGTAGGCGAAGACATGGTATTTTTGGCGAGCGAGAGCGAGCATACAATGACTGTATCTATTTACAACTTGAACGTTAGAACCACGAAGATTGCAAAGAGTTATATGCAGCCTCGGTAAGGTATGGAAGAGCGCAGCGAATGGGCAAGCCTCTCTCTCGTCGCTGGAGTCTGTGCAGCAGTTCGCCTTTCTCGATAGCTTCGGAGGTGTTCGAGCTGCGTTTTCCCCATGATTCCGCAGCAAGTCTCGATTTAGCTTGTACACGACGTCTTGCTAGTCGCGCTTCCCTTTCCTCTGCTGTTCTGTGGCGAGGCGTTCCCTTGCCCGTTCCCTATCACGCAAGCGACGCTGATACAGACGAGCATCTCTCTGCTCAGGAGTCTCACGGGCACAATGTTCTCTTTCCCTCTCTGTTCGACGACGAAGGGCATCTTCTCTGGACTGATCCATGATTGTGAAAGTACGGAGCTACACACACGCGTATACGCACATGTATACGCACGACATTAAGACAGGCATGCAGCATGTGAAAATTTTGAAATCCTTTCGGATAAAAGGAAGCGCGTACTCCTGGAGCATGCACAGTTGGGCGACGTACGCGTACGGTCGTAGATATATATATATATATATATATATATATAAAAGTCTGTGCCGTTCGTACCACTAGGGTAGCTCGCTCCCGTAAACTGAATCCAGTTCAAGTCTACTTGGATGAAGTGAAGCATAGCAATCTACCACGTCCCATAGTGAAACGTGCGTGCGGGCAGTGAGCGGTATGCGCAACGAGGATTCTTTTGGAGAGCCAGGCCTTCCCTCCTGGGTGCGTGCACGCGGAATGCTTCACGTAGCGTGGGTGTAGCGCCCCGCGCGGACCTTACGTCAGTTTAGGCGGTTTGTCCGCAAACTGGTTTACAACCGAGATGAATTGCAGGTTGGTCCGAGGTGGAAAAGTCAGCCTCCGAAACTGATAGTGGTCGTCAAGGAGCCGCAGACGGAGCCCCGGTTTAGCGGAACCTACCGAACCCCCTTAGTCTACAGGCAAGCTGCGTACGGTCGTGCTACGTCGTTGCTTGCGTACACACTGTGACGCAGAGCGGAACAGAAGTGCGTAGTCAATCTCTCGCCGCCCGGTGAGCGTAGTCTAGCGTAGATTGACGCATAAACCGTGACTTGAGAAGTCCGAGGGTCTCTATTTTGCGCCGAAAAGAACATTTGGGCCGGTATATTTCAACAGTTCTGCACGAGAACGCGTGTAGCCATCCGAAGTCCGCGCCGATTGCGTATACACGATAGTCGGCGTACCCAGGAGCGCCTGCTCGAATATGTGCGTAAGATGCTATGGCTGCCGATATAGCGTCCAAGTTTTTACACAGGTAATGCATACAAACTTTAACGCGGCTGGGCGCTTGTGATATCGCCTACATAATGACGGCTGTACACGGTTGTGTATACTATAATGGCGAGTGAGACTCAGGGCGGTCTCGCGGGCCTCGCCACCTACAAGCTGATAACTCGCGCATGCGAACTCGGCCCGCAGTGAAGCGCATCCTGGCCTGCTATATACCGCGCGCCGCCGTGACCAAGATGACGATGATGCGCCGCGCTCGATGGCCGCATTGCGCATGCGCGAGGTTGATCTTGCAACCGTGCTTGGAGAGGATGGTTATTTGCCGTCGAGACCATCTTCCACCGGGGACATGGGAACCGCGTCACCCTCCAAGCACGTATATAGTATATTCGACAGTAACTAACATATATACACCAGGAGTAACTAGACGCACATATACCATCGGTCCTCCCCAGCTACGTATAGGTTCTGCCGTATAGGAGACAGTTGCTCTTACTGTTTGGCCAGACGGACCGATACATTGGCGAGGTTCTCCCTCGGCACCCTGACGTAGCGCAGGTACGCCGAACTCTGCCACCTACCTAGAATTTTTATAAGAGCGTCCTCCACACCCGCGGCAGCTGCCGACGTGGCCGCTCCGATACGGAAGCTGTGGCCCGCGAAGAGCGCTGCATTCAGCCTCGCTGCTCCTAACGCGGCCCGTATCTCTCTCACCAGAGCGGCGTAGGTAAGAGGCCGCCCGTCTTCGTAGCGGGCCAGGAGCCAAACCCCGCCGAGAGATGTAGCTGAGGATAGCCTCCACCGGACAAAGTTCTTGTCCCGTTCTCCCGAGACAAATGGTCACTCCCAGGCGGAATGGATCCGTTTTCGAGGCTTTTATGCGAACCAGCACCTTAGACGGTTCTGGCTGAGAATTGACCTGGACATCTTCTATCGACAGGTGCGCTCCCGGATCGTACGCCGACGCCGACGGCAGGGTTGCCTCCCCCGACCTCTGGAAGCCGAAAAAAACAACCGCCCACAGCATGACCGTGTTGAAATCGACGCTCCTGGCCTTCCACGAGCTTCTAAGCCTCCGCATGATGTCCGTGGTGATTGGCAACCTCGCTCGAGGGGTATTTGTGCCTGTCAGTTCCTGTGAGCGTTTGACCCTTTGCAGCACATACTGTAGAATCACCATCCCGCTCATCTGTGGGTCGCAACCCCGGCGGTGAATCTGAAGGTAGCGCAGCGCCGACAGATAAGACTTTATGGTTCTGAATGATATATTCTGTGCAGCTAGCCATGTGGAGTATCTACATAGACCAGGTTGAGTCAACGGCAGCGTAGGTAGGTTAGTGGCCGAGCAAAATTCGGCGTACCGTGCTTGTGCTGAGGTGTAGGCGCGTACTGTTGTCGGAGCTAAAGCTGAGTCAAAGAGTCGGCGAACCAGGCCGTCCAATCTGGCGATCTCCAACATGGTCTGGCTCTGCTGAGTCCCAGCTGCAGCTCCACCGGCGCTATGCTGGATGTCAAGCAGCTGTGGGAGCCTGTGAGAAGAAGGCGTGGAGGTTATTGCGAGAGATAGCATCAGCCGGGCCGTTCTCCTTGCCTGGTGTATGCACCGCCGTGATCTCGAAGTCGAAATAAGCACACACGTAGAACAGCGTCCGCAGCTGATGGGCGAGCAGCGGGTCCTTAGCCCTCCCGCTATCCACCACTGCCGCGTTGTCGCAGTGGGCGCAGACCATGGCCCCTTTCCACTGCCGTCCCCATATCGCTCCTGCAACTACTATCGGAAAAAATTCCTTCGATGCGATGCTGGCAGAAGCAATGGGAAGGAGATCCCACGCCACTTGAAACCACAGGCTCTGCCAGACGGCGCCACATCCCCATGAGCCCGATGCATCCGACCAGAAGTGCACGTCCGGGCAGCTCTCCCGGACTGGTCTCAGGACAGACGCCCCCCGTTCCAGTGCCGACTGAACGAGACCCACCATTCTAGGTCCGCCTGGCATTCGCTGTTTAGCCTGACTTTGTAGTGTTTCTTGAACTTCTGCGTCTGTGCCAGCAGGTCGTAAGGCGGCGCAAGAAACAACGGCCATGACGTACCACCTTGCTCGCGTGCTGCATGATGCCGACTAGGGACTCCAACTCCCCCCTGCGGCCCGAGCATCTCGTGTGCCACTCGGTAAGGAGGGACTGGTGCCTTTGAAGTTTGTCAGCCGGAAGCCGAAGCACCATGGCCAACGAATCGAACTCGATCCCGAGCACTGTAAGCCGCGTAGCGGGTCCCTCGGTCTTGTCCTCCACCAGGAGAACCCCTTAAGTTTTTGTGCATTTGCTGTAGGCATCGCAGGCCCCTTTCGCACTCAGCGCTGCCGGGCGGGCCGAGGACGACGAAATCGTCGATGTAGTGGAAGACATGCTCGAACCTGGACTCCTTCACCGCCCACTCGAGAGCATCTGCGGCTGCAGAGAAGAGCAGCTGCGCCGAGCAGCAAACCGAACGGTAGCCTCGTATCCACGTAAAACTGGTTCTTCCACTGCATCCCGAGGAGGATGCGGTCCTGGGGGTGGACTGGCACCTGCCGATACGCGTGCTTGATGTCACACTTTGCAATCAGAGATCCCCTTCCGAGTGCGCGCACTTTAGTGGCGATGTCGTCGACCGTGACTTACGACAGCGAGCAGCTCAGCGGGTCAATCCCATCGTTGACACTATGCCCTTCAGGGAAGGATAGATCCACGATCAAACGCCATTTGTTCTCCCTCCCCCGCTAGAGTAGTCTGACATGGGCTAGCCACAGTAGTAGATAGCATGCGGGAGTCGATAAACCCCATTCGTTGTGACTTCTTGTGCCTCCAAGGTACACAGAGCAAGCGGACCCGGTCGAGGTAAGCCTGTGCTAATTTGCATATTGGCTTGTTCACTTGGTTTTCATGCCTGAACGCGGCACTTTTATAAAAATCGCCATTTTATAAATGAAGCGCTGGTGTCGCTATTTTACCTGTTTGTCGTGCGTGGTGGCAGAAAACGTGGACGGACAGACAGACGGACAGACCAAGTACTGTAACCCTCGCTGCGCATGCGCGCCGAGTGGTGAGGGTTATGCACTTTCAAGTGCTTTTCATTCACCTTTGCTTTGCCTTGCAACCTCACTGCCGTTTGGATGTAAAGTTTCAGTAAACCTGACAATGAAGTTGCTGGTCATCATGTTTCTGATACTTTTTGTTGTTCTACTATGGATTGGGCAAGATCACAAGGCACACATGCAGACATTGACTTGGGATGACTCCGAACCTGCTGACTATGAGCGAAGCTGTTGGTAACTGCTTGAACGGGCCCAGGACGTGGCCGCGCCTACACTCTTCTGCGAGGTACTCGTCGGCTACGTCTGGGTGCTCCAGAGCCGAGCGCATATTGCGGTCACACGACACGGTGCTGCCGAACCCCGAGAAATTGATGCCGATCCGGAATCCTTCCGGATACCCCTGACAATGAGATCAGCAAATTTTCTGTCCGGAGGGTGGGTGTGCAGCACCTGCTCCCACGCACGCCAATCCCACGGAGTCGAGACCTCCGAGAGGAAAGCCGGGGTCGGAAGGAGGGGAGACGGATGCATTGCCAAACGCCTCAGCTGCCCTGTGAGTGGAGCCTTGTTGCGTCGCCCCAATTATTGCAGTGGGACCCCTGCTCCTGCCCGGATTCAGAGAGACCAAAAAAAAGGAAAAAGGTTAAGAAAAAAAAAAAGGTTAAGAGTGGAATTATCACACCCGAAGGTGGAAAGGCAACCTGCTACGCATTCTTATCCTGACCCCGTTTGTATACGAATGCTTTTATGCCCACGCTCTGCACGCATCCATAATAATGTACACAACAAAGGTGAAGCGTGAGGGTGATATAGACCAAGAGGGTGATATATAGGATGGTGGGGTGATATATAGGTGACGTTCGCTGTCCACTTGCTTGTTGCAGCCGGCTCTCTTCACCTTCCTGCTCGCTTGTTGGGCAGAAGGGAGCATGTTTTCGCCGAGTGAGACCCGCCACACTCCCCACATACGTGGCGGAACCTGCATCGTGGCCCGAAGCTGCAGACGCCGCTGGCATTAAACAAAGCGCACACATCTGAGGCCCAGGTGCGCCGGCCTGACGAGCCCGATTGTGACGTCAGCTCCCTTTTCTTGGCCGGGTAGTTCGCTGCCAGGTGCTGTGTGCTATCGCACACGTGGCAACATGCCACCGCCTTTGCCCGTCCGGTGAAAAACCTGGTGTACAGGTCCACGTCCACCTTTGACCATTGTCTGTTACCAGTCGCTGCGGCGGCCACTCGAAAGTGGGTATCGTAGGCTCTCCACTGCAGCACGTCGTACTGCTGAGCCGCCTTAATTATTGTAAGCTGGTAGGCCAGCAGCTCGCTCGCCTGCTCTCGGAATTTTCGGAGCAACGCAGCGACGTACATAGTGTACGCCTTCGTCCACTCCGTAATGGATTCTATCTGTTTCCGCTTCGGGCGGATCACCTCGAACAGGGCGAACCTCGCCTGGGTGTCGATCATCTGATCGTGGACAGACTGGGGCGGCACGAGCTCCGCCAAATCAATGAATTCCCACCGCTGTACCCTCTCTAGAAGGGATTTTGGCACTGTCGGCAGGCCATGGCCGGTCAACACCCGGTCGCTAGTGTTTGCATGGCCGATGTTCCCCGACATAGCACTCAGAACCGCCATCCATGCTGTAGCCGTGTCGGGGATGCCTGCCGCTGACGCGACCGTTGGAGAGGGGTCGACTGACGAGCAAGCCGAGGCCCCGCTCGAGGCAGACACCGCTGATAGGATTGATGCTCCCGACGCCGCTACTGGCAATGCGGGCATTGATGCAGGCATGCCGCCCAGGGTTGCCGCCGATGTTGCCGGGGCCAGCCCTGTGGGGAAAGAACAAGAAAACGCTGCTCGCAACTGGCCAAACACCGCCGCCAACTGCTATACCAACTAGCCCTGGAAAGGCGGCATGCTTCCCGCCGCCAACTTTCATCGCAGCTACCTTACGGCGCCTTGCCATGCTCCTGCCGATGGTGCTGCCGCTCGACGACTGCCGCTGCTGCTGCCGCTCAGCAACTACTGCTGCCGCTAACGCTGCTGCTGCCCCGCCGCTGCGGGGGCCAACCAAGCTGCTGCCGCTGCTAGCTGCCGCCCCATCTTTGCAGATGCGAGCCATACTGCTGCTGATGCTGCCCCGCCGCTGCTAACACAGGCCACGCACATCGCGCGCTCAAATCTGCCGCCGCCACCCGGCACCTTCCTACATAAGACTGGTTGTGCATTACGCTGGCGTCCTTAGCTTGCTATTGTATGCCACAGCTACGCCCCGCTGCGCCGAGGGACTCTAGGTTAGGCCACCACCGACCCCATACAGGAGTCGAGCACAAGAAATGCCTACCCGGAGTGGGGATAGAAGCTGGGAGGACGCTGCTGTTGCTGGGAAGTGAAGATGACGCGGATACCACCAGGCCGCTGGAGCCAGGAACGGAGCTCGACTCCCCAGAGGCAAGTCCCAGCGATGAGGCTGTGCGAAAGATAGATTGCAGCACCCGTGACGTGACTTGGTCAACCAATGCTGACGTAGCGACTTCCGGACTAACTGCCGGAGCTGAGACTGCAGACGAGAGAGACGTAGTCGGTCGCCGGGAACTCGCAACCGTTGTCGCCAGGGAACTAGAAGTCGGCGTGGAGCTGGTTGACGTGGTCATGGTTTACACCTTTCTCGAAGAAAACACGGAGCTGTTGCTGACAGGCGGTTGAGGACGGAACTGCGAGCGTTGCTAGGTTGATCCCCCATTTCAATCTTCGCGCCTTCGCTATCGCGCGCCCAGCGCACGGGCGCAATGCGCTGCGCATGCGCCCTGGCCCTGAGCCCTACCCCGCGCCCGCGCTTAGCAGCGAGCGAGCGCCCGCCGCGTTAACTTCGTCTAGCCGGCTAAACGTCATTCGATCCACATAGATCCAATTTTGACTGCCTAGTAAATGAACAGAGACTTAAGCATCATGGAAGGTTTACTAATTGCCAGTGTGAAATTATATAATGAAATTTAAGTGTTAAGAAGATGTACAGATACTGTGTCTTGTGATAAGCTGTAGTAAATGGGCCCAGGAGGAGAACAGATAGAGATCTTGCAGCGCAGAGTAGGCGACCAGACCACCTTAGCTCTTTAGCCATTTCTTGTGTTTTTATTGCCTGAGTCTGATGTCTGAGATCGAAAACAGTAGTGAAAATGATTTTGAATAAGAAAATTATAACAAGTTTTTCTGTTCAAATATCGGTCGCATTTTTTGCAGAAGTGTGTATTGTCATCAAAGGTTGTTTCCATATCACACTAAGTGACGAGTTCTGTTTTATAGTTTTGAGTTTGCCCTTTGTACATATTTTTAGTGTCATACAGCATGATGTGGTAGGCTAAGTACAGCCTGCTTGGTCACCCTCGTTGCCAGTGTTAGAGCACTTGTCTCGAGAGCCGTCAGCTCGAGTTCAGGAGTTGCTCGTTTTTATCTGTTGTCTTAGGTGTCGTTCAATCATCTGACATGCATTGCCTTGTACCCCCCTGACTTCACTGCTTGTACATAATACGTCCTTGGTTTCTGGGCTATAATCAATAAATGAAAAGCTGAAGAAAGGGATGGATTAAGGGGTGGGGTGGTCCCTTTTGTGTGATGAAGAGTGTGAACTGGTATGTCAAGTTATTTGGGAGTATCCAGCACATTAGGAGCAATTTCTTTGACTTGCAGAAGGTGCCAAAATATCTATGAAGTTCATAATGTTGTCAGGTACCTCTTACATGAGCATAAGAAAGTAGCACCTGTGCGTATTGTATGAATACAAGTAAATTACAAATTGTTCGAGTTAAAAAAATTGTGAATATAGGGATTGTATAAAAAGCAAGGAGAATAATTTTTTATTTTACTTGTCTCCTTTCCTTTTTTTATGGCACAGACATGCAATTTTGGGGCATAATCCCCATATAGAATGAAGTATGTGTATATTGCCTTAGACTCTTTGTTGTTTCTTTCACCAACAAAGTACATCAGTGTACCAAGTTTCATTGTGAGTGGACCCATCATAAGCGAGTTATAACACATAGTTGCCTGTTTGTTGCCGGCTGTTTGTTGTTCATTTGATGCATATGTGTACAAAGTTTTATTGGCGAGCGGGAGTGAGCCAACCTAGTCGTTACTTCGAGCAGATTTTTCTATTCATGTATATACGACAGCGTACGTCGTGTAAGTGCGCATGCGCACGCGCGGCTTCTGTACGCGCTTATTTTTATCCAAAATCATTTCCAAATTAAATTTTCACACACGCTGCCTCGCGGTATGTGCCGAGCCATCTAGCCAGTGAGTGGACTCTTCACCATTTAACGGCATGCACTGCAATCTTCGGTGACTGACCGAGGCTGTACCTCTTCCCAATCTTCATTCGAAGGTGCAACATGGAAATAAGCTAGAATTGATCGTGCAGATACTGCTGCATGCCAGCTGCCTTGTGGACCACGACTGACGACCTGAAAGCATAAGGTACGAACCGTTCTGCTCACCTGCTCACCGGCAATATACAGTACCCATGTAACGGCGACAGGTGGATCTGGTCTTGCTTCATGAAAGGAATGCTGTGCGCTGACAGCATGTTATGCAGCCCCAACATCGCGAGCAAATACCAAGTTGGGTCGCTCTCGCTCGCCAACATTGTTCAACATTTCCACTAGTCACTCTGGGTTATTAGATTTACCTAGTTAGCACACTTTATTGGTCCCTGTCATAATGTATGGCCTGGGGTTATTTTTTTGTTTACTTGTTTGACAAACAGAATAATATGCTCTTGCACGACCGGTCATGTGTTTGTGCGAAGTTTCATCTCCATATCTTTCCTTGTTTTTGAGACACTCTTGTCAAAACTGAATGACAACAACATAATTTTGAAAACTAACTTTCTTGAATGAATCAATTTCCGATTATGTGATTTAAGTACATGCTCTTTTTGACAATAGCGATCGGACTTACGTATAATTGGCAAGTGGGAGCGAGCCAACCTAGTCGTTCGTTCGAGCGGATTTTTTCTGTTTATATACGACCGAGTACGTCCTGTAAGTGCGCATGCTCCAGGATTACGCGCTTCTTTTTATCTGAAAGGATTTCAAAATTTTCCCCATAATGTCCTACGTATACACTCGCATATAATGGATCAGTCCAGAGAAGATGCCCTTCGTCACTGAAGAGAGCGGGAAAGAGAACGTCGTGACTGTGAGACTCCTGAGCAGACAGAGACTCGTCTGTATCAGCGTCGCTTGCGTGATAGGGAACGGGCAGGGAATGCCTCGCCACAGAAACAGCGGAGGAAAGGAAAGTGCGACTAGGGAGAGCTTTTGTAGCTAGACGCACTGCGGAAACAGGGGAAACGGAACAGGCCAGTCTCACACAGCTCAGTGCCCGTGAGACTCCTGACTCCTGTGCCCGTGAGACTCCTGAGCAGAGAGAGGCTCTGCTCACCGTTCTGGCAATGTATTGTGACTTGCGTGGGCGGATCAAAGGAGCCGCGCATACTTTTATTTCCTGTATTGTAGTATGTGACTAATATTGAACTTTCAATGAAAAGGTTATTGAACTAGCATCAGCATCGTACCCATAGTGTAGACAAAAACTGTTTTGTAGAGGCTTTAGAGGCGAGGGATGACTGTTCTGTAGAGGCTGTAGAGGCGAGGGATGGCTGAGGCGACCACACCCCTTCATTCAGCTCCCAGTGGCAGGCGAGACCGCGGCCGCGGCACACCGACCTGTCAAACGGCCCAGCGACCTATGAAATGAGTTTCTCTGAGGGAGAAAGAGCCACAATCACGACCTTGTTCGATTACGGTAACCTCGAGAACAGGGAACTCGCTCGAGAAGCCAGCGAGTGCGCACGTGCGCATGGGTAGGCTCTCACTGGAGGTCGACGACTGCTACAAAGTCACAATAAAACACATAATGTGTGTCCTATCGTTCTATACATGACTTATGGGAACTCAGGTTGTGGTCTCCAAGACCAATACAGCACTCGGCTGCGCCTCGTGCTGTATGAGTCCCGAGACCACACCCCTCTGTAGTGGCGACAGGTATCTCTGTCTTGCTTCACGGAAGGAAAGCTGTGCGCTGCCGGCATGTGCCGTTATGCAGCCCGAACATCGCGGACAAATCCCAGGTTTGGCCAATAATGTTCGCCAATAATGTTCAACATTTCCACTAGTATTATGTGAGAAGTGCTTTAAGTGAAACGTACAAATCTCAAATGTATGGGCATAATGCATCCCGTGTAAAATAATGTGTGTAAAAGCACGCACAGACGGCAACGGTTGCGAAATATCGCGCTTTTACGCACTCAAGCGGGTAGTCACACCAATTTACGCAGACTTAGTGTTCGCGCGTAGTAACGCGCGATGGCGTGCTCCACCCGCAATCGCCGACATACACTCAACGCTCGCGGTATTTCGCGAGGTTTTTTCAGCAAACGCTCGTTCGCGCATAACCGCGTACTGACACACCCACGTTTGTGCAGAACAGCGCTCTAGAGTGTAAATACTTGGAGGTGCGACCACGCTTGTTTACGCTTAACCGCGTAATGACACGCCCACGGCGTGCGTAATAGCGTGAGACAACGCGTAGTAAACCACCGCGAAATAATGCGCCTATACCTGAGTTTTTGCGCTTTGTTTTACACGAGATTGCATGACATGGATCGGTGATTCCTGTCTTGTCTCCTATTGTATAATAATATCAGCACAGTGGCACCTAGTGTGTAGTGTCTTTTTGTGGTTTGTCGTTTTGTAGTATAGTGTTTTACGGTGTCATAGAAACCATACATGAAAGGACAGGTGACTGGTTCGTAAAAAGGTCCGGCAGTGTATTATGTACTTGTTATTAGATTAGATGCATGTTGGTCTGCTCTGTAATGCATATCTATGTTATGTGGCAATCGTATAATACTTTAACATTTTTCAGGTACTCTGAGAGAGGCAAAACTAAGTGTATTGGAATAACAATTGAGACCAGACCTGACTACTGCCTAAAGAAACATCTTGGGTAATTTTAGTCACCAAGTCTATATGGGTAGCTGCTGCACGGGTATTGCCACTAATGAAAAGTTGGCGCACTGTATAGAAACGCACATAAGCATTGCTCCATAGTGTATCCACAGTACCATCGTGGTCTCTTGCCAGCTTTCTGAAAGTCTGACACGGGCTAGCTATGTAGAGGAGTGGATAGCATTTTAGGCATCATGACACAGGACATTCGTCCTCTGTGGTAACTTCTGATGCCTCCACCGACTGCCAACAGCCAAAATGGAATCAAGGGGAGGAAGTAGTGATTTGCCTATTTGCCTGTTCACTTTATTTTAATGCTGTAACTTTTGAACGCATTGTTTTTTGAAGTCGCCAAATCTAAATTTAAGCCAGTGTAGTCCTAAATCAGTTACATCACTCTTTGGCAGGGTTGTTGCACGAGGTTGCATAAAACATGGTAACAGACAACTAGACACACGAAGTAATGTGCATGTGCGTCAGGGGTTAAAACTGATGTGCATTTCATCCTCACCTATCTTTTAACCCTGTTAGTCTGCTTTTCAGTGTAGTACAAGCATATAGTAGGAAAAATACTGTAAAATATGGTTTTGCGCTGAATAAGTAACACTTCACCAGCAGTTCAACGGTGCCTGTAAATCCATCGTGATGCAACAGCCTACACAGCATGAGCTTCAGGCTCCTCAAGCACTTTATAAGTGATTCTCACTTGTCATTCAAGTGAAAAATGTCCCACTGGAGAAATCCGCCTATACTGTGTTTGCAGTTGGCTTTTATCTTCCATGTTCTCCCTCAGGGCCGAACGCATACACAAACGGCTACAGTGCACAAGCCTACCAATACTATCTAGTGCTGACGAAAATACCCTTAGACCTTGTGATGTAAACTCTGTCTCTTCCAATGTAGTGCAACGTTTCCCATTATAGTCCTAGTAACATTGCATAAATCACAGAGTGTAAACGTGAGACAAATGAATATGAAGTGACACAACTGCACCTGCAAGCTTTAGTAAGGCTCTTAGTTACAAGGGCAATTGCATACAAAAAGATGTAATGTTAACCTGAGGGCTGCCCCACATGGCAAAAGGGTTGCTTCAAACAACTCTTGATACCCACACTACTCTGTTTCCAAACACGAAGACATAACCATGCTGACCTGCCACATACTCTGAATATTATTTTTTTCGACGCTCCTCAACTTAAAGGCAGAAGTAGGGGTCTAACAGCGAGGATGCACTGTAATCTCTTTCAAAACCTGTGCGCTATGGACATACTTACCATCATTTCCCAGTGATATTACAGTAGGTAACATACTTACATAAACTTTCCAGTGATATTAGTACATACATCTGTATCACATTCAGGCAGATGCTGAGTTATGGCTGCACAAGGTTGGAGATTGGTGTCCAGAGTGTGTACGAAGACGTTGCTAGAGACACTAATAGAGGGCACACAGTCCGTGCTGTGTGTGAATCTTTTCAGTTGGCAAAGGATGCAGGCTTTAAAGTTGTTGCGCACATGATGCCAGATCTACCGAATGTTGGCCTGGAAAGGGATATTGAGGGCTTTGTTGTGAGTCCTTAAGTTTTCTTCTGCTCAGATGTGTATTCGTTATGATGCGTCCACATTCAGGATTTCGGTACCGTATAAGTAAAAACTTCAGCGACAAAGTTTAACTTCGTGAATCAAGCATTTCCCCCCACCAATATTTAGCTAGCCATGCATGCCAGCTAGCTGACTGTGTTTGTAAAAGTGAGCTGCCCTTTCTAGCCTCATTCCCCAGCTTTCCCTCCTCCACGCGGACAATTTCATAGAGTGACCTTTGACCCCCACACGTAAAAAACAGAAGGAGAGCCTGGTTCAGTGACATTCAAGATAGAAGAAGGTACAGTAGTACTTAGTTTATAGGGATGGGCATGGTACCTAGCACCACAGATGTCTGGGGGAGTTTTGTTCAGCATCTTCTTCCAGCATAACTCAAAAACCAAAACAGATAAAGTCATGAAATTTTGTAGCAAAGTAGATATTCATAACCGCATGTGCAACGTCATACTTTTTTGTTTGTGAACAACAACAAATAGCCCCAGGCAATACATTAAAAATAGGGACACGTGTGTTAGTGTAACTCACAAATGCTAAGAGCTATGCAAATGAAAGTGACCACTATACATGTAAACCAAAAAAAATAGCCTTAGGCAAAATTACTTCTTCACTCATAATTATCGCTAACGGTAGCGCGAAACTTTGTACAACATTATTTCCATGGCGATTACATGGTTGTAAACAACAACAGACATTTTCTCTATTTTTTATAGGGGGCCTGCCCCCTTCACAGACATATTAATGGTAGTATATAAAAATGGGTCCCATACATTTCTATGGGAGAGGAAAAAATGTGCATTAAATAGAAGTCGCGCATGCATTCACGCACATTGTGTTGCACGCGTTCTGCAGTGTTAGTGTTGGGAGCCACAGAGTTCTTGCATGTCCTGTTCAATGTAAGTTTAACTGACATGCCTGAACATGGAACAGGGACCTGTAGGAACTGCAACACTAACGCCGCAAAACACGCGCAACACAATGTGCAACACATTTTGCCTCGCGCCTGCCAGCCAATGCGTAAACAGTCCCGCTCGTGCGCGCGCTCTACTGATAGCGCGTCAAGCCAGACTTCCTACGAATCTGCGCGCACGGCTGAAGCTAGACTTCCGGATGTTGACATTCCTAAGCGTGACTAATTGACATTCTTAAGCGTGACGGACACGTACGCATATCGCGAGAATACAACCTGGAGTAGTTGCCTCACGCTAACGCGCTCGGCAATTAATGTTGCATTAAAAAGCCAAAATATTTTTTTGTTCCTTGGTGTAGTACAATTCAACCCATGCAGTTTGAAGAATAGCATAGCCAAGTAATGCCCACACACCATACCCAAGTGAAAAGACCATACCAAATGAAAACGCCGGAAAAGGCCATGCCCAAATGAAAAGGCCATATCCAAATGAAAACACCATACCCAAATAAATACCAAATGAAAAGACTGTAAACCCTAATTGCGCGACTGCACCATTGTGTAATTTTGACACTGATCTCCCCCCCATACACGTGAATTAGATATGTTCTACCTTCGTTTTGAACCAGGCTCTCGATCCCTCCGTCTTTTTACCCGCGGGTGTTTGTTTACTTGGTTTGTGTGTTCATATGTCCCTCGGTACACATCTGCCATGACGCAGAAATTTTGTGACTTTAAATAATCAGAATTCAGTCCTGTACTCGTGGTAGCGAGACTTATGCAGCTAGTGTCTAATATGGCATCCTTGTCAGGGTATATAATTACACAACCAGAGATCAGAATTCGATCCAGTGCTGAATTCAACACGGAGTCGGAGTCGGACTCATCCACGGACTACAGATTTAAAGTAGGCCAATTCTTGGGGTTGAGCTGATGAGAAAGATTGTGAAGAACGGGAGTACCCAGTGTTGTGAGGAGCTGCAGGAGGCAGGATGTAGAAGGGAGTTGCCCAACATGTAAGGCCCAATGTTAGGCTTCCTGAGTTTGAGGAGTCAAGCTACCTAAACTGAAGGTACCTACCACCTACCTTCGACGGCAACATCCTGAACTGGCAATCATTTTGGGAACAATTCTTTGTCTCCGTCCATGATCGTTCCTCCCTCTCACCCGAGAAACTCGTGTACCTTCAACATTCCCTAAAGAATGGTTTGGCTAAGAAGGTCATTGAAGGTCTCTCCCGCTGTGGTGAGTTCTACATTGAAGCCATTGAATGCCTGAAAGCTCGCTATGACCGACCCCGACATTCCTCATTATCACAAGTTGCTCAATCTATGCGCTCAAGCATCCGAGACTCCACTACACAATGAAAAACGGAACTAATATCAATGGGGAACAACTCTCAAACCACCAACCCGGTAACGTCCTTTGCAACCAATGCCTACTGCTGATTGCGTTCTCTGTAAGGGTGAGAAACATCTGTTGTATGCCTGTGTGTGCTTCAAGGCCCTTGCACATGATAAGATGGTGTCCACGTTGTAATCAATCTGTATGAATTGCCTGACACCTGGACATTTTGTCAAGTAATACAAGTCTGCCCATCGTTGCAGACAACGACAGAATCCACATCACTCACTATTGTACTTTGAAAGTGAGCAAAGTTCTCCATCATCAACTGGTACATCCGTCAAACCCGTCACATCTAACACTGCTGCAGGTCTCACGTCCAACACTCTTCTGATGACCTGTCGGGTTCTGATCTCCCCCCAGATGGTTGTTCTATTGAAGCATGAGCACTCCTTGACTCTGCATCATCTGCCTCGTTTATCTCTGAGCGTCTCGGACACTATGTCTCTCTCGCTCACATCGGAACACCGCGATCTCTGGAGTTGCTGGCCTGTCCCGCAGTTTGCCTCTCCAGTCGGTAGGCAACTTCAAGATCTCCCCCACGCATCTCCCCAATGGGAAGTTTGAAGTCTGGGCTGTCTGACGTGTGATCTACCCCTCCAACCCGTCTTCTTGGACTCCTCGTGGGTGCACTTGGAAGACATCCATCTAGCTGATCCTGACTTTGGCCACCCTGGCAGAATTGATGTCTTCCTTGGAGTTGACATCTTTGTTGAAACACCCCTTCAGGGCCGGCGCATTGGACCTCCTGGTTCTCCCTGTGCATTCGAAACTTAGTTTGGTTGGGTTCTCGCAGGCCGTCTGCAGGCGTCATTCCCAAGTACTCACGTTGTGCATCATGCCTCACTCACTACTGGAGACCGACCTACTGCATCTGTTCTGGGAGGTTGAAGAAGGTCAGAAAGGTGACACAATCCTCTCATCTGAAGAACTCTCTTTCGTACAGCCTTTCAAAGAAAACCATCTTCGCACCGAGACTGGAAGATTCATCGTTCCTCTCCCGAGAAAGCCAAATGCTAAGGCACTGGGTGAATCCCGATCTCAAGCTGTAAGGAGATTCCTTTCGCTGGAGCACTCTCTATATTCCAAAGACCAGTTTGGGAGTTTTAACGGGATGGGACACGCTGAGCTCGTACCCACGACTGACTTGGAGAAGTCACAACAGGAAGTATTTTACCTCCCAATGCATGCAGTGAGAAAGGAGACCAGTTCTACAACGTGGATCTAAGCTGTTTTCAACGCGTCTGCCAAATCTTCAACTGGCGTTTCATTAAATGACACACTCTTCGTGGGACCAACCGTGCACTCTTCACTCATCGACAGCATTACTCAGGTTCCGGTTCAGGTTGGTTCCACCGTGTTGCATTAACCGCTAACGTCAGCTGAATGTACCGTACAGTGGAGTTAACCTTCCCCAACAGAGATCTTCATAGATTTGTCTGCATAGATTTGTCTTGCTGACAGGCTGTCTCGTGGGCATAGTGTAACCTATATTTATACCATCCCTATATTCCTTCTTTTTTAATTTGTAGGATTTTTTTTCAAGCTTCATTGTTTGTTTGTTGTTTAGGAATTCTTTGAAAACCCAGGATTTAGGGCTGATGGATTGAAGTTGTATCCTACCCTTGTCATAAGAGGCACAGGTATTTCATCCAATATTTTCGTGATATTGTATCTGATAATGTTGTAACATAAGCTGGCAATTGTGTTTGCTCATTTTATCATGACTGAGTACAGATAGTAGTAGTTTATTTCTCTGGTTCATTGCATATCAGGGATTCAAAAAGATGCTTACACCTGGACGGGTCATTTATAAGCCAATCTTACCTACAGTGCATCTCTTAGAACCTCTTGATATCTACAAAAAGTGTATTTAGAACTTGAAAGAAACAAATTCAGAGGCTTAGCTGTCAGATGTTTCTAGCAAATTGGTTATTAGCAGTGTGTTGCAGAGAGCAAGTAGGTGATCGTGTCAGATATGATGTGTTGCTTAAAGAAGTGGAACAGACTAACAGTTACGTACACAAAGCAAGTTACAGCAATCCTCGCTACATATACCGAAGAACGACAGATAAGAACACGAAAGTGTGCAAATGTACACAAGTACGTTGCATGCTTTTTATGCTATAATCTCAATATATGTATGGAATGACTACTGTAAATTATCCATTCTTGTAATAGTGAGTGGTATTAAAAGGCATATTTTTAAAGGACACAAGGAACAAATAACACCAGTATTAGATGCGAGCACAGCCAAAAGTATTGTGTGTAATTTGTGGGGTATGTTTTATACTATAAATACATGGCACGTTGCCTTACAAATCTATCTGACTTGTATAGGAATTAAGTGCAAAGTTTCTCCTTACTAATGTTATTAAATTTTTTTTCACAATGGGGACTATGTGCATGGTGTCTCTTTTCATTCTCAATTACCTAACTCACTTTTGTCACCATATAGGCCTCTATGAGCTCTGGAAAACAGGTCGTTATAAGAGTTATCCTCCTGATATGTTGGTGGACCTTGTAGCCCGTATTCTTGCTCTTGTTCCCCCCTGGACCAGAGTTTACAGAGTACAAAGGTGTGTAATTTCTTGTCCATTTCATTGTGAGCCCTTTTTGCCTTTTTGATTGCCTCTAAAGTTTCTTCAGAACTGCTGCTGATGCATAGTTTTCCTAAATATTTAAATTACCAGAGGCAGACATGAGTTTTTAAGGGGGCAGAGGGGGACATAGTTGTGCATTTTAATCACCAGGGAAGGTGGACATGAGACCAGAGACACATGGACGCTTTGGTGACCAGAGAGAGACAGATGCTGGCATTAATTTTTGATTACCAGAGTGACACAGACACTATATGGGTTACGATTTATATTTTATATATTTTACTTGGTGCTTAAAGGTGTGAAAATATCAGTTTGCAATTTAATGCGCCATCCTCTCTGTAGTGGCTAGAGAAACACAGGATTTTTGGGAGCCATGTCCACATTTTGGACGAATCCTATTTGGGGCAGGTCTTCTTTTTCCTTGGAAAAAAGAGCTGTCCTATGCGTAGTTGACTTGATTTTATGCCTGAAAAAATCTACAGAGATATTCCCATGCCACTGGTGACATCAGGAGTTGAACATGGGAACCTCAGAGAACTTTCTGTGGCTAGAATGAAAGATCATGGTACACAGGTATGTATATTATTGTTTGGCGAGTGAGTGCGAGCAGTTCAAAATTTTCCCATGCCTTGCACATATTTAGAATGACATAGAAGATTACTGTGCGCGCATATTTCGCACGTGTTTAGTGTGTATATTTAGAACAGGTAAATAGACATTTTAATTCGAAGAATTTTTGTTCACTTGTCTCCTTTCCTTTTTTTACATGCATTGTGTGCAATACGAAAGTGGGCATAAGCTAATAAAAAAAAAGTAACATTAGTGGCCTAAGCTATCGTTTTGTCATCATTAACATTACACCCATCATAAGCAAGTTCTAGGCACTGACACCATTTTTCCTGAGGCTGTTTGTTGTTATTGTAATTTCAGTTTCGATGAACGGTTTATCATGGTAAATCAGTGTGCCAAGTTTCATTGTTAGAGGACCAACCAAAACTAATTTATACGCATAGGCACAAACACCATTTACAAAGTTTTTATTGCCTGAGGCTCTTTGTTGTTGTTTACAAACTTGTAATTTCTGTTTCGATGAACTCTTTATCATGGTAAATCGGTGTACCAAGTTTAATTATTAGAGGACCAACCAAAACTAATTTATACACAGGCACAAACACCATTTACGCAAGCTTTTATTGCCTGTGGCTCTTTGTTGTTGTTTACAAACTTGTTGTTTTGACTCTTTGTCATGGTGAATCAGTGTACCAAGTTTCATTGTTAGAGGACCAACCAAATGTAATATATACACACCATTTACAAGTTTTTATTGCCTGAGGCTGTTTGTTGTCATTTACAAACTTGTAATGTATACTAACGATGGGTTGCATGTGTGTACCAAGTTTTATCACTCTGGGTATATATTAGCTTTACCTACGTAGTTAGCACCCTATCATAATGTATGGCTTGGGGCTATTTTTTTGTTGTGTACATGTAAACAACATTGCTTACAGACAAATTGAAATGCTCTTGCACGACCTGTCATGGATATCAATCTTTGTGCAAAGTTTCTTCTCCTTATCTTACCTGGTTTTTGAGATACGCTTGTCAAAACTGAACAACAACAACAACAACAACGAGAATTTTGAAAAATGACTTTCTTTAATAAATCAATTAACATGTATTCATCATGGAATACACAAGCGCACCAAGTTGTTTAACCTCCATTCGTGCTACCATTCGAAAGTTTGAGAAGTGAAGAAATAAATTTGAATAAAGTGCCTGAGGCTATTCGTTGTTGTTCAAACAATCTGGTCGTCATGTAATAAGCATGTGTTCCAAGTTTCATCTCCATGGTATTAATTTTATTTTTAAGAAATGTGCCTGAGGCTATTTGTTGTAGTCTACAAACATGTAGTCATCACGGAAACAGGTATTTTTGATGGGGAAATACCTACGTATGCATGCTACCATTCAGAAGTTAAGAAGTAAGCTACAAAATGTCATTACTCAATCTTGTTTCGAAGAAGAAGAAAAAGAAGAAGAACAAGAAGGTCAACAATCTGCCAACTACTTCACGCATATGGTGTATTTCCTAAGCATATGAGACATGTGAAGCACAGGCGTTGCCCTCTCACAGCTCATCCTTTTAAATATGACTTGATTGTGTGCAGTCAATTGTTCAACTAACCAGCTTTACAATGTGGATTCTTGTCCCCGTACAGAATCCTTCACCATTTTCCTCACACTTTGCCTTATTTGCTCATGTTGTGAGTAAAAGTGGTGACAGTATTATAGAGGGCGTGTGTGGAGGAAAACTTAACATTAAGAAGCTATATCAGTTTGAAGCTTATAGCCATCATTTGTTGTACTACTGCATCACAAGCACTAGGTCATCCCTGTCTTATCTCCTTGGCATCCCTTTATTCAGCTTACTTACTGCATTCACATGCATGGTGTGTAATAAAAGGGGGAAAAGAAGTATTTTGGTGACATTTTATTTTTTATTGCCTGAGACTGCTAGTTGTCATTTACATGCAAGTTTCACTGTTATGCTGACACAGCATAAGCCAGTTATAGGAACATTGCGGTATGTGCGGTGCCCGTCACATATAAATTATATAATAGCTAATCAGTGACTAGGTGCGCTCGCTTTGCTCACCAATACATTATTTGTGATAATGCTATCCAGACTAACATCTATTAATTCATACTAAACATCATTTTTCACGAGTGGATGTGAGATAAACACCACGTGCAGCATGAGATGATTATGAAGTTACATTACAAGGTGTCTAAAGTTGGGGTGTGTGTGATAGCACTGTCAATATTATGGGGAAAATCACTCATTCAGATAACTAACTTAGCTCGCCAATAATTTCATGCAGAGCCTGTTCTCATTGTCTAGTGTAGAGATGTGCGTACAAGAGAAGTTGGAATCCAAGAAATTCACAACAAAGTTCGACCCTACCAGGTATTGTGGTTTGTGAAACATTACGTTACACATTATTTACTATTCTTGTTGCAAACTTTACATCAGTCATCAGGTGAGCTACTCAGCAGATCATTATGTAGGTCAGTCGTTTCGGTCCCTTTAGTCTCCTGACCTGTGCCTCACTACCACTGACGCGGGTTGTAATAGAATCTTGTGTGTAGGAAATGCTGTCAGTTTTAGTCTTCCTAAGCCTGTAGTTTGTTATGTTATAGTTCTATTTTAGGTTGTGACAGTAAAAGAAGGCAGTATGTATGCACAGGAAGTTTACTTACTGCCTTGGTGTGACAAGATTAGACCAGATACGCATACCTGCCTTGGTCCATACCTGCTGGCATCTTCTTCCCACCACCATGTGGAGTAGTAGTAAGCCAATTTTTGCGTGAGTAGTAAGGCATGTGCGTGGTGTTTTTTGGAAAAAGCCAAATCAGCACAGACCAAGTTTGCCTGTTCAGGGTATATACAGTGGTGGGATGAAGTTACTAGAAGGATATATACATGTCCAACTCTAAACTCTGACCACTAATGGTGTTAACAGTGAGAAACTGGCTCGGGCGTGGCCTGACTACTCTTAGCCATTGGCCACCTCTTAGCCATTGGCCACCTGTGTATTGTACAACACTTTGCGCTAAGGGTTTGCACTTTGAGGTGATAATAATAATACTCAGGTGGCTGCCATTGCACTAGGGCCATAGACCACGCACCCAGAGCAATGGGCGGAACCGTTAACAAACGAACATACACCATATGAATGTGAGGTGTCTGTCTCACCTCCCAGACACCTCAACTCACCCCTTCCACTAGCGACACCGTGCAGCTCCCCAGACGCAATCTGAGACTGGGTCTGTTGTATGCTGGGATTATCGCCGTATAACCTAACCTCCCAAACATCCGAAATAGAACCTTTAACAAGACCAAGCAAAGAACCAAAATTATCCTCCAACAGCTCACTACCCAATGTAAAGGATGCTTTCCTGAGACTATCAAGCGAGTGGAAATGCTCAAACCCATCATCCTCAAGCTTCCCCTGCAGGGCAACTAAGAAATTGCTCCTAAGACTACTATATGCTGGACACTCCCACAACACATGACTCACACTTTCACACTCATCATCACACAACAGGCACTCCTTCATCCCCTCCCTCCCCCTATGCCTACCCAGTTCCTCATTTAGCCCATGCGTGCCTGACCTAATCTAGACCCATCATCACTTTTCCCATGCAAGCACTTTTTGAATTCTACCACCTTGTTAAATGTCTTATAAAATAACAGCTTTACTTTGCTATTTAGCCCCTCTATTTAGCCCCATATCCCCCCTAACGGCTTCATTACATGTCTTAGACGAACACCCAAGAATACACTTAGCTCCTCCCAGCATAACGGACTCTAACGCAGGTGCCTGAGTCTTATTGGCTTCCCACACCTCACCCCCATACTCTAAAGTTGGCCTAACCACCGCCAGCAACAACAACCTGCGAGCACTCAAATTAATATCCCTATTACTAATTACACTATGCAACTGATTGATTAACCTTCCTTGTCTAACACATTCTTGATATGCACATCCCATGCACCAGTATCAGTTGTACTTTGAGGTAATAATGTGGTTTGGTGCGGTATTAGGGTTGACCTGTTACTTATGCCATGCACAGAGTGACTATAATGCCGTGTAGTCAGAGTTGTTCAGAAAACATAATGCAAACAAGGAAAAAAAAGCATTCCCTCAATGTGAAGGGGGATAGCATGAAGGAGAGAAACAAGGGGTCATTACAAAGCTAGGACACACAAAGATAAATGACAGAGATAAAGTTATGATTGTGTCATTTAGCATTGTTTGTCCTAGCTGTGGAATGACCCCCTGTTTCTTTTCTTCTTTGTGTTTTGTGCCATCCCTATATGCCACTTCTGGCAAGGAGAGATATCCCAGCCAACAAAAAAAATGTTGTAAGCTACGTAGCTATGGGTGGCAGCCTTGTGCAAGTTTTGCTAGAACAAAGTCAAGGCAACTGGAGGAAAGTTGCCAGTATGCAAAAAAAACGTTCTCTTTACCTCCTGGCATGTGTACTTCGACCACTTCTTCAATCATCCGTCTACACGGTGTACTGAAAATAGACAGTATATACCCAGGAGGAGAAACAGTCTGGCACTATTTGCTGTTGTTTACACGAAGTTTTTGTGTTCTGGCTAACATGAAAAGCATTTGAAGTGCAAACCCTCGGCGCATTGTGACGCACACGCGTAAGTAAACACATGCGCGGTACCACTAATTGATTGGCTGGGTTTCGTTTTAGCTGTTACTCGTGGTCTCTTGCCAGCTAGCGCAGAGTCTGACGCGGGCTAACTACACTACTAGATAGCATGGGAGAGGCGATACACGCCCTGCATTGCATCTTCTGGTGCCTCCGAGGTACGCAGAGCACGCGGATCGATCAGACTGTGGTAAGCCATCCCCGTCCATTGTGTATTTGCATATTGGCTTTTTCGCGCTCTAGCTTTACAACGGAGCAGTTTCAGAGAAAACCGTTCGAAAATTCTGATGTTCACTGCCCGTTAAGTAGGTCATATCCTTTGTGAGATGAACAAACACTCGAGAAGTGAGATGTAGAGTAACAGACACACAGACACACAGACCCAACTACCGTACCCTCGCTGCACATGTGCGCCGAAGGTAATGAAAAGCACAAAAGTGCAAACCCTTGGCGAACTGCGCATGTGAAAACTTTACAGCATGTGAAAACTATGAGGTAGAAAGGCAAAGGCACAACAAACAAATCAACTACACATGCACAGTACCACTAATTGATGGGCTGGGCTGCCTTTACTCGTGGTTTCCCGCTAGTAGCTCGCGGAGAGTCTGACGTGGGCTAGTATGTAGCATGCTTGAGTCAATACACGCCCTTCGTTGTGACTTCTTGTGCCTTCGAGATACACAGAGCGAGCGGACCCGGTCCAGGTAAGCCTGTGCTAATTTGCATATTGGCTTGTTCACTTGCTCTTCGTGCCATAACTTTTGAACGCAGTAGTTCAACGAAAATCACCCCTTTAAAAATGAAGCCAGTTCAGCGATGAACCCATTGGTGTCGCTGTTTTGTTATCTCGTTGTGCATAGTTGCAGACAGACATACTTACGAACCAGGTACCGTAACCCTCGCTGTGCATGCGCACCAAGGGTTAATAAAAAAATTTTAAAAGCACTAAAGTGCAATTAACTATGGATCGCACGTGATTTCTGGCACAGTGCTCGAGACAGCAGAGAGGTGCCCTCGGCGGGTGTTGGCAGTGGGAGGCACACTAGCGTATTTTTCTGCGGTTCATCCAGGCATGGCATATGTTCCGGCTGGCATTACACCGTCGTACCCATCATCCCCGCCACAAGAGATTTGGCGGCTTTTCAACGCCTGGGGTGGGAACTGATGTAGGTTCCAGCAGTGCAAATTTGCCCACATCTGTTCCCGGCGCAGGGCTTCAGGCCATGGGGCTGCACAGTGCACAGCTCCAGGAGGGAGCAACAACTTTGGAGGGAAGTGCCCTCGGTTGGGGTAGGAGGATGTACAGCAGCCCTCGATATGGTTCGTGTGGACTCACTAGTAGAGCTATGTAGTTGTACATGAACATATTATACTGGTAGACAGTGTACCATGAGAGATTACTCCTATGTGGCATAGCGGTGCGGGGGATTAATAGGGTTGGCATAAGGGAAAGCGATAAGGGGTAAAGGTTATGGGAAGAGAGTGAAGAAGGTGTGACCGCTCTAGCTGTCCACTAGTTCGCTAGTGTGACCGAGGAGTCATGCCTCATGATTCATAAGCAATGTACTTGCGGGCCACACCTCTGCTATACGTATGTAGATGCTCCCTCCCCCTTGCCCCTTGTTTACACACACACACTCGCATACCCTGTAGGTGGACATCAAGAGCAGCAGGGAACATCGACGGAAAAGTGTGTTGGCCAGGTGGGGGCTATGAGCAAAATCACAACCCCGCTCATTTTGACAGAGTAGGAGGCCGCGTTGCAAAGCCACCCGGATCAGGTTCATGCACAATACCTACTCAGTGGGCTGCGGGATGGGTTTCGCATCGGCTTTGACCAGAAGCAAGCACTCCAGTCGGCCCCAAAGAACATGTGTTCTGCGGCAGAGCACCCAGAGGTGGTATTGGAGTACCGTGCCGAAGAGATGGCCACGGGCCGAGTTGTGGGGTTATTAAAGTTTGCTAGGTGATTAGAGGGGGCAGGGCATGTTGGCTAGAACCCAGGCAAGGATATTATTCACTTGGACCATGACTGGTGTCGGGTACCGACTCCAGCATGCCACCCAAGTGCACAATATAGTGCATGGACTGAGCAATATAGTGCATGGACTGAGCACACACACTCATGTTAGCGCTCACCTTCATGGGCAAAGGCCATTGTACAATCGGGGGAGCACACCCGAGTAAGCCTGCAGTGTTAGCACAGTAGTGTGGTAGTCCGTGTGGGATAAAGAGCGCCTGGGTCAACATGCCTCAAACACGATATATAATATAGACACAGGACGTGTTAACCACCAACCAGTTGAAGTCCTTTGTCACCTCAGCTCTGCGGCGAAAGGCTCGATCGTAAAGAACCTAGGCCGGGCCCTCATAGTCCTTATGGCACCGGACAATGCAGGCCATGTATGCCATTAGCTTAGGTGTCTTCGTCTTATAAGCCATTGTCACCGTGCTTACAAACGTAGCGAAGCACTGCACCCACTGGAGGATGTCCGTCACTGGGCCCCACTGCCGCTGCAATTGGGCCTCCATGACCGTCTCTTCCAGGAGCCATGTTTTCGACGAACCCCAAATTGATTATCTTCTTCACTAGGTTTTGGGGTGACGGCACCAAACCCTCCTCCAGCAACTTGCTGGTGACCTGCACCGTAACAGGAGTGACAACTGGAGTGCCGATGTTGGGATAAATACAAAAGACTGCCACCGTCCGTTACGTTACGCAATCGTGCGTTACGTAACGTAAGCAAGCGACGGTGAACATTTGCATACAATGGCGACATGCGTACAGTTTTCTACGCATGCGTGTGAACCAAGCGAGAAGCGCGAATCGCTGCTTCCCGATCAACTGCTTGCACTGTGCTGCGTTTATTTATATCACTCACTAAAGAGGTACTAAAAGACAACTAATAGTCATGGGGTGTATCTCCCGCGCGTGGTCTTCCGTTTGTCGCTGGCGGGAAAGCGCTGGCTGTATGAACGGTCGTATTCTGGAGCACGTCTCTAATAGAGCTAGGACCAGTTATGTTCGGGCCAGTTACAGGCATCATCACCTTTTTTTAGAGCCAAAGGTCTCTTAGCTACAGCTTGCGCTTGCAGCAGGTGAGTATTGTTTAATTTCGCATAGCTTTATGGCCAGATCTGTACCATAAACAGATGTGGTCAGCAAATGGCTGAAAGGAAAAGGGATCAGGCCGGATAAGATGGCATATGCTGGTATTGCCAGAGCTGCAAGACGACGAAATGAATTCGGGTTAACAGTTTCTTCACAAGGTCCAGGCTTTCCCATCAGCAGTTTATGATGTTGATGGTCTGGTGGACAAAGGAGTACCCTGTGTTGAATGCAGCCACAGAAGCTGTTACTTCCGCAAACACGGCATGCCAAGTATATCAATCAGTGGCTCCAGGAAGTTTGCTCCATAAGATTAAATAGTTCTCGGTGTGCCTGGTATAGTTGTGCAAGTGGATGAATCACAACTCCGCCACTTTTAGTAATCTTTATTTAGCATCACCGTGGTAGAGGACCACTCCGTGATATTTGGGTGTTCGGCATTGTGGATACCTTCCAGACTCCGGCGCTGGGTTATTATGAAGGTTGTTCAGACCAGAGATGCTGCTACACTGCTGCCTATAATTAGAGCACATGTTGCACCTGGAAGTGTCATTCATTCAGACCAGTGGTGAGCTTATAGTTGGGTTGCAAGGTTGCCAACAGTCAATGCACACCACACAGTGAATCACTCACTGATCCTGTCATGGGAGTCCGCACCCAACATGTGGAGTCATATTGGAACAGGGTTAAGCTGAAGTTAAAGGCCATGGAGGGATGTCAGGCTCATCTGGTTCCTTCATACCTTGACGAGTGTGAGAGGTATGGAGAGAGGGCAGTGCACAACATCATGCAAGACATTGCAAACCAGTACCCTGTATAAAGTCACCTCTGTTTCTGCTAAGATTATCCACTGCTTATACTATAATTCAAGATTGGCTCAGACCACGCAGTGGTTGCAAGCTATTCAGAGTTGTATGAGGAAGGTGAAGTTGAAATATCAACTGTGTATCCACAGTGGCTTCATTGTGTACAACTATAAAAGCCCCACATTTCCTTGCAACCTCGGCCTTTGGATTAGCTCCTCATACTGTATGGTCTTTCTCCTCACCTGCTGCATACCAGCAACATAACCCTACCCCTTATCTTATACTCCTCATCTTTCACCCTTACTTACTTAAACACAGGGAGGGTGTGAGGGACCGTTGATATTTCAACCTCACCTCAACACAACACAACACAGTTGATATTTCAACCTCACCTTCCTCCATACAACTCTGAATAGCTTGCAACCACTGCGTGGTCTTAGCCATTCTCGAATTGTATTTCAGAAGGCTTGGTTTGTAGCAAGCCTACTAGGCTTTCCCCATGGGTTCCTTTGCTAAGCTCAAGAGCTTCGCTCTTACATTACTCAAGGATCAAGAGCTCCGCTCTTCCTTCACAACGAGGCTACTCAGTGCCTAGTATCAGTGGTAGAGAGCACCGCTCTCCCAAACAAGGGATCTTCTGTTGGTTTGTAGACTCAGAACTCCAGTCCGCAGCCTTTAGTTGTAATCCCCAAGTTTGCAGCTGCTGAAGACGATGCCCCTTATACTGAGTGGGCACTAAACACAGATGTATCAATTCCTGCTCCTTCCAACAGAGATTTATGCCATCTATCTATGGTGCTAGATGTAACTGCCTTGTATGGCTTAATGAGAGCCATAAATAACCTCAGTTCACCTCCCCTGTACAGTCCCCATGGGCCTTTAGAGTTAGCACTGGACATAGTCCAAGGTCATGTGGGAAAGAAGGGAAGAAAAAGTCTGTTATTGGTTTCCCTAGATTGCTTAGCCCAACTTCTTGGTCTGAAAGTCACACCTTCTGGCTTATACTGCTTCCCACGTAAACTTAGCTGAGATAGATCAGCTGACCTAGAGGGGCGTGGCAACGCTAGTAGCATAGCTGTTTTCCAATTCAACTGTTTCTGCCCCATGAAGATATATATGACAGTACTGTCTGTACATTCCATGTACATGAGTACCTAGGCAGTGGGGGGTCTATCATTAAACACACCTTTCATCAATCCTGTAACGAGGGGGTGTTGCCCCACTGTGTAGCCATCTATTCTCTCATACCCCGATGAGATTTCAGAGCGGTAGGAGTTGAGGGATCGATACTGATAACCCTCCTTATGTAGGTGTGCCAGGAAGTTTACAACTTCCTTTATAGGGCCTGAAAAGGGATCCGAACCCCTTGAACAACACTGTCACTTGCCAAAGAGTGGGTCGTAAGACTTGTTGCTATCGTGATCGTGATTGATCAGACGTGGTATTGCAATTAGGGGTTACCATGGTTGTGTCTTCCAGACTGGTACCACCAGAGCAATGCGAGCCTTGTCCATTTGTACTTTGGGCAGTACCCGACCTATCAGATTCCAAGGTGGGTTGGCATACCCTACTGATTTGTGACCAGTCCTGCAGGAGCATTTGTTGGGTATCTGGCCACCAGCTGAAAAACTCTGGGCACTGCGCCGTCAGACGAGATGAAAACAAATCCATCTCTATTGGACCGAAAAGGTATGTGATCCTGTTAAATATCGCAGGATTCAGCTGCCAGTCTGACCGGTCTGTCATAGTCCGAGACTCCGCATCGGCTACTACGTTCTGGACACCCGGTAGATGTTGGGCTATGATGTGGATACTCCTTTCCAGGCACCACATCCACAGGCTCTTCGCCAAGTCCACCAATTCAAATTTGGAAATGATTTCGGATAAAAATAAGCGCGTAAGAAGCTGCGCATGCGCACTTACACGACGTACGTGGACGTATATAAATCCGATCGAATCCTTGGAGACTGTTCCTCCCAGGCTGTTGATGTATGCCAGTTCCAATTTATGTATTATGTGCGTGTCCCACCACATCAATTCCTCCCTTCACTCCCTTCTCCGGGGAACCTGTGCTTCGTAACACTGGAAATGTTGATTCAGTGTGGCCGCCAGGGTAGTGTAGTTTAACCATGGGTTAAACAAGGTTAATGGGGAGGGCAGTGCTATAGGGGTCCGCAGGGCGTACGCAACCAGGCAGTGCATAGCATCATGCAAGACATTGCAAACACCTCTGTTGCTGCTAAGAATATCCACTGCTTTTACTATAACTGCTTATCATCATCCTTATCCATCCTTAGTCCTTACACTTGATGGTCACTTGGTTCACGTGCATGCGTAGAAAACTGTAGGCGTGTCGCCATTGCGTGAAAACGTTCGCCGTCACTTGCTTGAAACTTTACTTAACGCACGATTGCTAACGTAACGGACGGTGGCGATCTTTTGTATTGATCCCTTGTCGCCATGAGCCCTGCTTCTGACGATGACACAATAGTCGCCAAGACCATGCGATGGGGCTGTGCGAGGTGTTGTGGCTGCCATCGCCAGGATTGGCGGAATGCTAGCCGGCATCACTCTGCTATCCGTCTCTACATTTTGATTGGTTGACTGATACCAGCGTGTGATTGGTTATACTTCTCGCGCTATTCCTGCAAACTTGAGTCGTATCCGTCGTGGCACTGCGCTCTCCTGTTAACCTAGTTTAGACCTAACTCCATCCATACCTTCGGCAAACTGCGCATGCGCGATACTGCAAATTGATGTGCTGGGCTATTAAGTATTATGCGTTTACTCGTGGTGTCCCACTGGTAGCTGGCGGAGAGTCTGCCACGGGCTAGCTACAGCAGTAGATACCATGCTGGAGTCGATACACGTCCTTTGTTGTGACTTCTTGTGCCTTCAAGATACACAGGGAGAGCGAACCCCTGTTCTAATTAGCATATTGGCTTTTTCGCTCGTGTTTCACACCGTAACTCTCGAACGCAGCAGTTTCCATACATATGTTTCAACGCTGAATACCTGGTATTGTTTTTGGAGCGATTCATGGCTTGTGAAGTGAGATGCTGGGTAACGGACAGACAGACAGACAGACAGACAGACACACACACACACACGACAACTACAGTAACTCTCGCTGCGCATGCGCACCGAGGGTTAAAAGAGGTAAACACTACGATAACATGTTACAACAACTTATGTCAATTGTACTTTTACTTTTTACTTACTACTTTGTGTGTGTATTATTTTACAGGTTGAACTAATCAGACGTGACTATGTAGCTAACAATGGTTGGGAAACATTCTTGTCTTACGAGGACCCTGAGCAAGGTATTTATGAAGCTAAGAAAATAATTGTTTTCCCTATTTTGCCATTGTTCCAGATATCTTGGTTGGACTGTTGCGTCTAAGAAAATGCTCTTCTGATACATTTAAACTGGAACTGAAAGGTGGTGTGTCAGTCGTCAGAGAGCTACATGTCTATGGTAGTGTGGTGCCTGTAAATGCCAGAGATCCTTCGAAGTTCCAACACCAGGTTTTTACTAGTGGAAATGCTTAGCATTTATTGGGCAAGCAGAGCGAGCACTATAGCACTATGGCAAACATAATTTGGTTGTCAGTGAGTATTCCAGAGACCTCCTCGACTGACATGTACATAGATGTCACTCAAGTGAAGGCGAAGCTCTGGGGAGATAGCTCAGGTTATGGCTTTAATACTACCTAGAGTGAACAAGACGAAGGCCTCACAGCCAACACATACCCAGATTTCATATTTAAAAAGCACATAACGTCAGCACATGCACAGTTCGATGATGTATGGATGCATAAGAATAATAATGTACAAAACACCAAACAAACGACCCAGTGAACTTGCTCCACTTGCCCAATGTCATTAGATTGGAGTTCCACCCCATACAAAAGCAAAACTTTACCCCTCCTGACCTTGATGACTTCTAAGCTGTGCAGCACAGAGGGCACTCTTTGGTCCATCACGATCCTTGGCTAGGGACACATCTCAAGTGCTGCCATGTTTGCATGTTTCTCTGCCACCTATATCTCCTGTACACTGTACATCTACTTGTACATATCAGTGTGGCCAGCTTTCTAGTATTGTACCCATAATAGCTAGACTCCTATATAATGTACTTATGTGACCCTGTAACAAAATCGACAGGGGTTTGGAATGATGCTGATGGAAGAGGCAGAAAGAATAGCTCTTAAAGAACATGCATCACACAAGATATCTGTCATATCAGGTATCTGAGCATTACTCTTTCAGTAGAAGTGTATAATGATACTTCTACTTATAATAGGAGTGGGGACAAGAAACTATTATCGTAAGTTAGGATATGAACTAGATGGACCATACATGTCTAAAACCTTTCATATTTTATCTGCCACTTGCTAATTTGTGTGTATTCTCCGAAATGAAGATAATTAATAACGCCAACATCATTCTCTCTACCAGTTTTCAGATATTTCACAACAAACTATGAGGTGATAAGTTGGGGGATACAAAAAGCACATGCACATTGGCGTGATATATTATTAGTCAGTTCATGTAAAAACAAAATCAAATGAGAAAACTTTGCACACATCTAACAAATTATGGTGTTCAACATTGAAGCATTACTTGAGGCTTTTTGTTCTCAGGACATAATTATACCATAATGGGTGTGCCTACAAACAAGTACTGTATCCCACATGTGACATCTCAAGGCCATGGTCTGTTCATCAGAAAAACTCCAATGGATTTTGGCCTCCTTAATTTTTTCGTCTCTAACAGAACCATCTCTGACACAAGCAATACTTCATTACTCTCTCAATCAAAACAGCAGTACGTAGACATGAATTATTGCAGTGTGTCCCTTCAAGGAACTATGAGTAATTAACCACAACTTGCCTTGGAGCTTGTCATGTAGAGAGTTCACTTTTTCCACGTTCTACAGCAGCTAATGAACTGCCATTGTAATCATGGTATTCAGTAGGGGCACACTTGTCTATCGCAGTTAGGGTACAGCAGTTTAAAATGCTCAAGTCTGATTTGTCAACTAGAAGCTAGTCCACTTTGTTTCCTCCTTAGACATGGTGGAGGAACACCAACGACGAAGGCGATTGATAGTGTTCACCCTCAGGCCCTCAGTACAGAACATTTTCATGGTTTCCATGACGCGCTGTACTCTTAGCAGATAACGATTCATGGGCCTGGGCCCTGTATTATAGTAGCTTCTTCGCATAACACCTTAGCCTCCTATGTCTGCGTCTTGTTGTCTATTACTTAGGGCTTGTACAGTGAAGTTATGCCTAAAATGTCACTAGGGAATTTTCACATTACACTTAACCAGCCACGGACAAATAATTGTGTCCAGAGCCTCCATATGTCTTATATTTATAGGGCTATCTTTGTACATGATTTCTGCTTATTAAAGGAATACCCATGGCGT
This sequence comes from Geodia barretti, assembly GCA_030341885.1. Lineage (NCBI taxonomy): Eukaryota > Metazoa > Porifera > Demospongiae > Tetractinellida > Geodiidae > Geodia > Geodia barretti. The sequence continues at coordinate 51,285 of CASHTH010002084.1, forward strand.
CCAAAGGTTAAGCTTATATCTACGTACTATTATTGTCTCATTCAGCACTATTCCTCAATATTGTGAAGAGTGATAAAATGGCAAGGAAACAAAAATGCAATAATGCTGGAATGAAGACCACAGTTGATATTACTGGTCCTGTGTACTGTCATTGCAAGCAATCTGATACATCATGGCAAAGTAATCCTTGTTCTCCAGTCTTCTCTCTAACTCTGCAATTTTCTTTCTTAGGGTCTCGTTCTCTGAGTGCAACTGCCAACAACGATAGGTGTGCAATACAATCACTAAACGACAGTCAATTATTTTAAAGAATAATAAGACAAGATTGTGATGGAATATAATTGAAAGATGATTAATACACAGATTGTGAGCACGATGCCACTCACCAACCCATCACAAAACTTCTAGATTATTTTAGCTTTTTTGTGCCACTCGCAAGCTCCATGTAAGGTATGACCCCGTATCATGCAGGTGGGAATATTGGACACTTTCAACAGTTTTTACCGGCTATGTTTTGTCAGAAAAAGCCTAACACCATTACCTCCTCATTTTCCTGCAATGTTTCAGCAAGAGCCTGTCGTCTTTGTTCAGCCAAAACCTTCCAGTATTCCAATGGTGGTTCCTCTGCACACGTATGTAATTACTTACTTCTAAGCATATGCAACACACATACCTGATGTACACATTTCATGGTCAAGTGACCCAATTTCTGTCTGCACTCCCTGTGTCCCAAATATAGAAAGGTTTTCTGGCGGTGCTAGTATGCACAAATTGATTACCTTGTTCTTTACTTGCACTCGACTTTTTCGTACATCAGTAACAGCACTAGCTTTGTTCACAGCAAACTTGTTCTGTAATCAAGAGTAACACTTCATGCACATTGTATATACTCATGCTTACCCGGCAGCATATTTTTTTGTACATCGATGATGAGTATAATGAAAAGCACTAAGTCATCATACAGCTGGAATTCACTATCTCCAGTATCTATTTTGACATAGATCATCAGCCAGTTCCACACATCAATTAGAGACAAGGTTGAAGATCGCCATGCAAACAAGGTTGAAGTTTGCCATGCAAGCTCCTAACTGTCTAAGCCGTGAAAAGCTCTACAACACGAAAACTGGTCAACAAAGTGGGGCAATACTACAACAAATGTCATTTAGGTAGACTCTGGCTTGGAACATACTATTTACTTGCAGTATCAATCTTCATTATCTTAGGATGCTGCAAATTGTGGTATGAATAAACAGACACATTTAATATGCACTCACGCACACATAAACTGACCAAGTACTATAACCTTACGTGCCCTTTGTTGTGACTTCTTGTGCCTTCAAGAATCACAGAGCAGCGGACCCGGTCGAGGTAAGCCTGTGCTAATTAGCAATTGGCTTGTTGACTTGATTTTTCGCCATAATTCTCGAACGAGTGCTTTTACGAAAATCGCCAATATAAAATCAAGCCAGTGTAGCGCTGAAACCCGTTTGTGTCACTTTTTGGCCGGTTTGTTGCATGCAGTGGCAGAAAACGTGGTAAGAGACACACAGACCAAGTACTATAACTCTTGCTGCGCATGGGCGTCGCGAGTTAAAAATCAAAAAGGAAGTATGTACCTGCAAATTTATATTTGGCCAAAATGTGTAGGTGTAGTTAGCACTTAGATTCTAGAATTCCATTTTACTTGAAGGATGTGTGTAGAAAATAATTAGCCACGCTTTTCACTCGGGGTATGCTACGAGGCCATTTTGGGGTCAAATGTATCAGCACACCCGAATTAAACCAGCACAGACACAAAAATTATGTCTAGGTCAATAGTTAATGTACAACAGGCTGTTAAGGGTCCATGCTATTATACGTCCGAATGTAGTTACTACTACCGAGGGCATTGCTGCACAGTGGTGTACAACCACAAGCCACCAGCAACCGCCTGGTAGCACTGGTTTGTAGTCACAGTAAATCGGTTGAGTGGTTGCATAAAAAACACTTTGGCTGGTTCAATTAGATTCGTGTGCATCATTGGTGGACTGGAGATTTCGCGAAGGTGTCGAAGGGGTGGGTTTATACTAGGCACTAATACTGATATTCTGCTTATTAACCCTCGGCGCGCAGCGTAGCGAGGTTACAGTACTTGGTTTGTCCGTCTGTCTGTCGTCATGTTACCACCACGCGCAACAACAGGTATAATAGCGACACCAACTGGTTCAGCGCTACACTGGCTTGATTTTTAAAATGGCGATTTTCGTAAAAAGTGCCGCGTTCAGAAGTTATGGCGTGAAAACCAAGTGCACCAAGCCCAATATGCTAATTAGCACTAGCTTACTTTGACCTGATCAGCTTGCTCTGTGGTATCTCGGAGGCACATGAAGTCACAACGAAGGGCGTGTATCGACTTCCGCATGCGATCTACTACTGTATCAAGCTAGCCGTGTCAGACTCTCCGCGAGCTACTCGTGGCGACTCACGGGTGTGGGTAAACGCCCACAGACTAATAGGCGCCGAGACCCATCACATTAGAGTACCGACGCATGCGCAGTTCACGAGGGTTGCACTTTAGTGCTTTCATTAAAAACAGATACAAGCTATGGCATCGCAAGGGTTATCGAACTGAGATTGGGGTAATTGGGATAGTACAAACTTAGATGGAGGATTTTTGCAGCTGAAAGGAGCCAGCATTTTTCCGGAAGAATACGGTTCCAATAGACGTAATGTTATCCTATCGGACTGGCAACTTGCCTCTAAAACATATATATATAGATAATAATAAAACGATTGACAAAATTTTAAATTTTAAAAGTTTAAAAAACTGATGATTCTATACCAGGATTGTAGAATCGTCACATATAATGGGCTAGAGTTTACCATAGGCACTCAGGATCTTGTGATTTGTCTGTGTAGTAATTACGGTAAACTTTTCTATTATAGCCAACCCTACACATGCTATTACTAAATTCCAGTGTTCATGGACCACTCAATTACTGTATAACAGGTTATGGTAGTAGCCAGACGATCCACAACTTAAAAGTATTGCTTTGATAGCACTTAGACACACAGTTATGCACTCTTCTATAACACAAGAGGGATGCAATGCATTTTTGGCGAGCATTTCAATATTATACGCGTTTTAGCACTTAATTTAGAATCACGTAAACATTGCGGTAGGTGATCACGTGGGTCTCATCTGATATACAGACATTCACGCGCCTCAGTGATCGTGCTTCGCTGCCATAATTAATGAAGAAAAATGGACAACAGTGTGAATGAGACACTATGCTTGGAACTATCACTCCAAAATGAAAAGCACTAAATTACAACAATCGGTGCACTAAGAGACACACGGGGTATAATATAATTATGCATCACACCACACTGTAGATTAAGTGTAGGCTTCTTGCTTGCTCTGTCTACTTTGACAAGGCTATATATGCGGATAGCATTAGAGGCATGCAGACTCGATACTCACCTCCACGATAACTTCTGATGCGTTCCACGCGTGCACAACATGCGGCAGAACTAGTTGAGTGTAAGCAAGTTTGTATTAGCATATTGGCGTGTTCACTTGCTTGTTAAACACAGTACTTTAATCAAGTCCTGCAGTCGGCCAGGACTCACTACTTGCCACTCATTGCGCCCATGGCAGAAACGTGGAAGAGACAGGCTGACGCGCGATTGTCGCCACTTACTCACAACATGAATTTTGTTAGTTCATGGTGTAAACTGTGAGGACAATGGTGAAGGAATTCTCTGGAGAGCCAAGAACACAGCAATGTAGAACTGGTTAGTTGAGCGAACATGGAATCTTACACTGCACACAATGCAGTCACAACCAAAAACTGAGAAGCTGCCAGAGAGGGCAACACCTGTACATTATTTGCTTATGAAATGAGTCATTCTATGAGAAGCAAGCTCATGCTTCGTGAAGGGTTGCATATTATGTGCACAAAGTTTTTATCATTCTGGGTATTGGTAGCACACTTTATTATTTGTACGGTAGTACTTAGTATATAGGGATGGGCATGGTACGTACATCATAGATTGAATGGGGCTATGATAGGGAGTTTTGTTCATCTTCTTCTCCTTCTTCAGATTGAACTCGCGTAACTCAAAAACAATACTAACATATAGTAATGAAATTTTGTAAGATGTAAAATCCGTCACCGAAGAAGAGACTGTCTACTTATTTGTTAGTAAACAACAACAAATAGCCCCAGGCAATACATTATAATGGGATCACATGTTGTGTCAGTATAACTCACAAATGGTAAGAGCTATGTGAACCAAACTTGGTAGACATAATGTATTCAATCACCAACATTAACTCTTTCGCGGGCGAAGGTGAATTATGCGCCCTACGTAATCTACTACGTGTGTGGGCGAAGGCGCTTTTTGCGACCACTCGTCAAAGCAGTTTGCTTCTTGCACCCTGCTCACGCTAGTTGCTTGGTGGAGTTGTTACATCACTATACTACATGATAAGCCAGCTACCTTCTGCTGGACCAGATATTGACAGCTGAAAAGCTTTCTACCACACCTGGTTAGTACCGCACGCTTGAAGGTAAGCCGCTAATAGTCTAACACTAGCTTTGTAGTGCATACCACTCGCTAGATAGAGGTAAATAGCTTTCCAGACAAGCCTCTTGCTTTCTAAAGAGCCATTAGCTCAGCAAATCCATCTAGAAAGCCATTCAGCAGCAAGTTTAAAAGAAAATTGCCTGAGGCCTTTTCAAACAAGATGTGGTCGTCATGGAAAACATGTAATCGTCATGGAAATGATATAATAAGGCATACATACCAAGTTTTCAACTCTACTACCATTGGAAGAGTGAAGAAGTAAATTTAAAGAAAAGTGCATGAGGCTATTTGTTGTGGTTACAAAACATGTATTGGTGTGATTTTAACTCTTTCATGGGTATAAGCAATTATTACGTAAACATTGATTGGTGAGTCGTCAGGAAGATTTAGCTTACTGTCACATACTGGCACACAACCAGTAGCTAAAGCCAACTTAGTGTCAACTACTTACTTTCCTGTTGGGAAATCCCCTGGAGTAGCCACAGAGGCTTGGGGGTGTGTGTCACACGCAGCTGCTTCTACGTGAAACGGCGTAAGGCACCTTCTCTACTGCGAACTTTAGCACGCATGGAGGGTGAAAACTTGGTGGGCATGTTTATTACATCGTTTCCATGATGACCACAACAACAAAATAGCTCAGGCACTTTCTTTTAAAATTACTCTTCACTCCTCAAACTTGCGATGCGTAGAGGTGAAACTTGGTGCGCATGATACTCTGTCCATGACGACCATCACATATAGACAACAACAAACTAGCTCAGACCCATATACTTCTTCACTCTCAAACTTGCTACATGGATCCACTGGTACACATGCATATCTACATCAGTTTTCATGACAACTACATGCTCTCATGTCCACTCCACATTGTTCACTGCTGGTCCGGCACTTCTCCTCAAACTCTGCTAACGTGCTGGCGACCATGCAGATGAAACTGGTCACGCATGCGTCTGACATCATTCCTGACAACAAGCATTGTTTGTCTCTATATCATGTTCGCTTGCCCCTTTCACAGACCTTTATACGCAGCAGTATATAAAATGAGGTGGGAGACTCGTAAATAACAATCCTGCGAAATACAACAAGAGGCATATCGGGATGGTATAAAACCTATAAAACAGGCATCAGGGTGGGCTACATGAACATCGTAATGAAGTATGCACGCGGACACCCCAACTGCATCACACAATACCCATGTATGGCTTTGGGCTATTTTTTGTTTTAAATATACGTATTATGAAAATTATCAATTATTGTGCAAAGATCTCCACATCTTGCCCTGTTGTTGAGATACACTTGTTGAAAACTAACATCAACGACGAGAATAATTAACCTTTCGTGGATTACAGATTATGCAATTTAGCCATTTGTTGTGTACGTAACTTCCTTTGACCATAGAGATCAGACTGAACGTCAGAAGTTAGATCTGATCGAATGATAAACTGAAACGTGAAAATTCTATGTATGGGCATAATGCAGATAATTTGTGTCATCCCCAAATGCTAATTGCTGCCGTACTTGTATAGCCTCGTTCCAGTCCGTTTTTTTGCAGGTGAAATGGCCTGGTACAATCTGGTTACCGACCATCCCCAGAAACTTGGGGATACCAGATATCTTTGAACACTGTCCGTTTATTCCGTATTCTCCCCGTGTTACATTCATATATATAATCTTTAGCCGCTTACCAGTGTGTTAACCGCAGTTGCAAAACGAAGATGCAGTGCTTTTGGGTGCCGTAGAAGCTCTAATACACATCTGACAGATCTAGAACGACTGGAAGGGTTCCGTGTGAGGTTTTCACCACAAATTTGATGAAAACTGACTTCTGTGAAAGGCTGCAGACGAGGTAAGCATGCTACCTAGTGGGTCACATCATTACGCTGTACATTTGCCATTTTTTAGCTCGACAATAGGCTTTGTACACGTTCTAGGGAGCCTACGTGAAACGGAATTATTTACCGAGGTTTTATGGAATATCTCGCATATAAGTGAACAGATTGTGCCAGGCCCTTTTCCAAACATAAAAGACCTGGGAACGAGGCTACCGTACTTAGTGATGTCATCTTCAAATATTCTCTTATTTTTGGTTTGTGGCTTCATCTAACTGTCTGTAGACTTTCATAGTCTACTGTGGACAATGAAATGTTCACGTTTCACTTAATTGAGTCAATCAGATCTCACTTAATAGGGTCTGGGAGCATGCACTTCCTCTGTATGCTCCCCAACTTCGCCCCTCTTTACAGGCGTCTGTGAAGGGTATTGCCTCACCCAGATTATCACCCACTTCTGTAGTGACAGTCGTGATTTTGTCACAAAAGTTTTTTGCCATGCTCTTAGTGAATAGCATTGTGGGCAATACCAGCTAACCCATTATCATTGCAATATCTGATTACTTGCGATTTGCAACCTATACCTCGTAAAATTCTTTGTATTTGCCAGAGAGTTATGTTGCCAAAGATAGGCAATGATCTGTTGTGTCCTACCAAAGATAATCTGCTGAAGTTAGAGAACGGACATCTTTCACTTCATTTCAGATATTTAAGCTGCGAACGTTTCCCGGCAGCGGGGCATTTGCCAACGATGGCTTTATTGTAGGTCGAGTCAAAGTGAGCATTTTGCTTTTTTCAGTGGTTCAGAATTAGTTACACAATGCGATAAGTTTTAATCAAACAAGGAATGACAGGAACAATTTAGCACATGTGCAACAATTCATAGCAGTGCCTATCCATACCCCTCATGCAAATAGGGAGGGGTCTTGTTTGCTTAGCATCAGTAAGTTGTGTCCACCGTCCAAGAATGTGGACAGTAATTATCACATTCCTAGCTTACATGACATCACCTTATTGTGGAATATGCCAAGTCACCACAGAAAATTAACAGGAGAGAGTAGAGCTGCTCCGTACCCGTAGAAGCACTGGCTGTTGGCTTTGGTGAGCTACTTGGTCATCTCGTGCCGTATGTAGTAGTTCACAAGTAGATATCTATACATCTTAATAAGGGTTCTGCCCACGCCGGTCGGCGGTGGTCTGGCCCGACCACCAGTATTGCCTTGCGTCCACTGTTCCATTTCTCTACCACAAGCTAGGCACGTGAACGCGCATGCTCAGTTGTGAACGTACTCGCTCATGTCATGTGGAGAGTCCGTATATCAGACCAGAGCGCACAGATGTGTATCGAAAAATACAGCAAGAGTGAAATACCTGTTTCGAAGCGCTTGAGAACCGATCAGTGTCAAAATGCTCTCGAAGCCCAGGAGTCAGGAAGCGATCCTGAGCCCGAGAGCGAACTAGAACCCGAATCTAGCAGCGTACGGACTTCATCGACAAACTGAAAGTTCCTCTCGGCGTGGCCGAGCCAAGCAAAAACAAACTTGTAACTTCAACAAGATTGGCTTAGTAGGCACGGGTGCTCAGTTATGTACAGAGAAAGGGATGTTTGCACTTTGTGCCAGAAGTACGACATGATTCCCTTCACACACGGCACATGGAACAAAACCCCCTGCACCAGACCAAGAGTACAAAGTATCATTTCCCATGAGCGTACAGTACATGTTTGTAAACATAAACAACATAGCCTCAGGCACTTTCCTTTAAATTTACTTCTTCACTCCTCAAACTTTCTAATGGTAGCACGCATAGAGGTGAAAACTGGTACAAATGGGTATTACATCATTTCCATGCAACTGAACACAATCAAATAGCCTCAGGCACTTCTCATTGTACTGCTAACGGTAGCACACATTGAGATGAAGCTTGATACGCATGCATATACATCATTTTCCATGACAACTAAATATTTTTTAACAACAACAAATAGCCTCAGGCACTTTCCTTATACGTAGTAGTATATAAAAAATGAGTGGAGGCAAAGTAAATTAATACCCTGCAATTTAAAGAAAGGCATTTTGTTTCCATGACGAACACAACAACAAATAGCCTCAGGCACTTTACTTTAAAAATTACTTCTTCACTCCTCAAACTTGCAAGGCTTGCCCCCTTCCACAGAAATAATACGTTGTAGCATACATAAAAGTGAGTGGAGACAAGTAATTGAAAATGCTGCGAATTTAAAAAAAGAGGCATATAGGGATGGTAGTAAAAAGAAAGGGACACAAGATAGGGATGGGGTACATGAAGCATAGTTAATGAACAGATTTGAGCATGCTGAAACCCCGATCCCATCATACAATATCCCTATATGTTGCCTAGGTGAAGTTTTAAAACATTCAACATTACAATGGTCAGGACTTGCAGCTTGAAAAGAAAAAAAAACTCATGCTACTGAGTAACCAACACCGTTACCATAACCATGTGAAGTCATGCTAACTGAGTAACCGAGTGGCACACCAGGCAACGATTGTGTGACGGGGTTGGGGGAGTCAGCGTGCTCATATCTGTTCGCTTCATATACCCTATATGCCTCTTTTTTTAATTCACAGGATTTTCAATTTACTTGTGTATGTTGTATATACTACACATGTATTATATTGTGAGTAGGTTTGTGGCTTCATAAACAAATGCAACAACCACTCAAACCATCCTGGGCAGAACCCTACTAGAAACGCACTAGCTACGACATGCAACGACCACCCACAATTAAATGCGTCGAGACTGGTCTCGCGGAGCCAACCCCAACCCCTTTTTATCGCGAATCTAGCCCCTCTCTGGCTGGCTCCTATTATTTATTTTTCACACCTCATACCAAATAGCTACGTCTCCCTCACCGTCTTTTGAGAGGATTTTCTGCTTTTTCCTTGGCTTATGTTTTCCTGCCCAGAGAGAGGCACGCGCTTAGCCCGGTCCATCATCAGCAGCAACTAGGCCTGAGCTAATTATTCACGAATAAAGGTAAACTAAGGCGTACACGTACACGGACGGTGAGCTGTCCATCACTGAGCATGCGCGTAGAGCTTCGCAAAAGAACTTTGACCTGTATCGCGTGTTTAACAGATGGCCTAAAGCGGGAGCCCTGAATCTGAACCGTTGTCAATCGGTTCTCTCAGTTGTGATCAAGATCTATGTTCATTGTCCACCTTTTTCTCACAACATGGCCTATCATCAATATCACCCATGTCACATGTGCGTTAGTTTTGTCCGTTGTCCACCTTTTTGTGCAATTTTGATTTGATAATCACTTGAATAATAGGCAAGGCTAATTTGAATAACAGGAGAGTGTAGGATGAATAAATAATAGGCAAGAATGAGTGAATATTTAGCTCAGGCCTAGCAGCAACTTGTCGAGTCTGACGTTACCACACCCTCTCGCAACAATAGAGGGTCTGGTCTGTCTCATCCATCGGTTATCTCCAATCAGATTGCAGAACAGCCAATTAGCCTAGCTTATCTACGTGACGTCATATTACGGTGGAATGTGCAAATTTCAGCTCGCGCGTGTATAGTGAGCTGAGCTTCCCTGCACCGTGGGAGGACTGGCTGTTAGCTTCGGTAAGCTTCTTGATCATCACTCCCTCCGGTAGTTGGCCGTGAAATTAACGCGTAGCTTTGTAGACGGATGCGAATGGAAAATGATGACGTCATTGCATTCCACATCGTTCGAGAGGGTGTTGCTACGCCAGACTATCCTTCACCCGCACCCTGGGGGCACTGGCACACACCTATACCGCGAGCGCCCATGCGTGGAAACCCAGCTTGTAAGCTTGGTACCCAGCCTTCAAAGCCCCCTTCCCTCGGTTCTTTCTCCAACTCCATTGAATTTGGTGTCTGACCCACTTCTTTCTGCACTTAAAAGAAACCTCAGTGTACGGCCTCTATCTAGGTGCCTTCGCCCATGCCGACAATATCCACCCACCATCCACACTAGTGCCACAAACCTCGAGGATGTCAGCAAACAGGCTTAAGTATCCACTGTGGATACCTTCACCCAATCCAGAGGTCTAAAGCTGTCCGAAAAGTGTGCTGTCTTTTCATTTGGTCACACTTCTACACACGCAATTCAGCATCAGTTGCTAATACTTGTGATAGTGGTGGGATTCACATCCAACAAGACATCAATCATGAAAAAGATCAACAAAGAACGCAGAGCATTCTTCTTTCACTGGGAGCTAAGCTGCTTAACCCTATATCTTCTTGCAGTCAGATCAAATGCTGCATCTTTCCTGTCCTCTGAATCATGGGTTCTAAATTCCACACTCCTATCGAAGCTTGAATCCTTTCAAGCAGAACTGGGTAAACGGCTAAACACACCTAAAACACCATCCCTCTTGCCCTCTGACACCATCTCCAGGAGTATTGTAAAACAATGTAAAATTCCTAAAGGATGAACTGGACTCAAATTTTCACCCACAAGGTTCTGTCCCAGTCAGAACAAATGTGCCATAGAACACATCTTTATGAGCTCATTTCATCCTAACCTGCCTACTGGATTATTTACTCTCACCTTCCTCGTTGATCTCCATCAGGAATGACCCTGATCGTCTTCCTTCGCAACACACTTCCCTTTCTAACCCCTATTAATACTTAATTGTGTATTTTTTCCTCCCTCTCTTGGGGTGGGACTTTGACTTTGACATGATGCGGGATTGCCAGTCCAACATTTAACAGCTCTGGGCTTGTGTCCCAATAAGTCTTAGTGGGATAGCCACCCCTGACCATACTACCAATTTGAGGTTCATGAGCAAGCTCCTCCGTACAGGCTCTTCCAGCTGTTATGAGGGGTTACCCCCTCTTGAGGCGTCTGGCTTAATTTTTAGCTGAAATGTATCAACATGTTCGCACATACGGATCAAGTACTGCAGCTGCAGGAGGAAGGGGCTCTAGCTAGTGTTCAGGCAGGGCAACAACACACTACTCCTATACATCTGACAATGTCTTCAGCCGTGCTATCTGTTGAACATCTACAGCCACGTAATATTGTAAAATCCAAAATTCCAGGCTGTTAATGTTGTAGATACTCAGGGTGAGAGCCAATGCAGTAAGTTAAGTGAAATAATTATATCATCGTAAAATCGCAAGTGGCAACATATTGTTTTTCTAACCCATGAACCAGCTCACCATATCATCCCTCCCGGCGTGACACGAAAGAGTCTAGTCAGTGAGGGCAGATAATAACAATAAAGCAAGAAACTCTAGCTGACAGATAAAACATACGTGCATGTTATGTCTAGACACACTTGCCAGTCAATTAAGTGACAACAAGAACAGACGCTGCAATGAACAGTTGAGCACAATAGTAAGTTGTCATAATCAGCACTTGTGCATAAAGAAATTTCACTCCCCATTTGTTTACACTCAGCATCATATCCGACAAGTAAAATAGTGCAGCACCAGTAGCTCCTGCAATGGTAGGGTATGTGGCAGACCGATATGCTTGTATCAAAGCAGTGCACAGCATCGTTGATATCAGAACACAGTAGAGAGCAGCAAGGACAGCCAAGAGAGGCTTCATATGACTAACAATTGATACGTATACAGTACATGATATTGATATCACTATAATTCCAATAATCATCTCAATGTTGCTAGCTCCTTGGAAAAGTGCCAATTCACCTCCAAACATTGAAACATAGATGCCTTGGGCAATCGCAAATGAAACAACGCCAAGAAGAAAAGTGTTCGAGAAAACAAGATAAGCATCTCCAAACACAGAAAAAAGCAAACCCCAAAAAAGCTGGTATAATTTATTAGTAGAGCCAGGTGCAGACGGTGAAGTAGAAGCACTAGAAACTATTAAGTTCTTCGTAACAGCCAACATCAACATTAGCAGTGGAGAGCACTTCAAGGTAAGTTTTACGATCTTTGACTTTGTCTTGTAGTCCAGGTAGACAAAAATAATACACAATGCTCCATAACACGGAATGAACCACTGCCAATGCTCCATGATTCTGGAAAAGAAAAAGAGAACATATGTACCTAGCAAAAAAACCAGCCATAGTCATTCTGCCAACAAAGTATATATAGAGATTTAAAGTGTATATTAGCAAAAACTCTTAATCCTGACCCAATATCCGGTGTGTTTCTCGTGCTCTTCTCTGACGTCAGGCTAAAAACACTGCAGCGGTTCCGTAGACCTTTGCATGCTTATACCGAATTTCAAGTTGCGGTCTCATCAGCAGAGACAGGGCGCACGGGAGATCCAATCGCAACAAACACAAAAAGGGTCCAGTATTACTAAACACAGGGTATTTTGTGCCCCTCTCTGAGCGCCTCGAAACCGTAGCATAAGAATGTAGTATTGCTTTGTGATCCAGGTTCCACAGCAGAGTTACATATGCGTGATAGTATTAGGACAAAATTGTGTATACCTCAAGTCTGCAGAAAGCAGAATGAAATAAAGGCTGGTGTGCGAACTGTCTACGAAAGGAGAGGAATCCCTCTTCCAACTGATCAAGACCAGTATGAGCGTAAATCCTGGGAACCAGTGATGAATGATACATTCATCACACTTAGCAGATGGTTGAGGAAAATCGACGTTTTCAATCAGGTAAGAGGCAACTGGTTTCACTGGAAGAGAACTGGGAGCAGTCTTACTTTTATCAGACTAATTTCCCCCAAGGCATGGGACAACATCACATATGGATCACATCCTGTGCAATACAGCAACCTAATTATACCAATTCTGTAACTCAGACATTAAAAAAAGCTCTCTTTTTCTTACATACAAAAGCAATTATACAGAACCAACAAGATGGCCTTGTATTGGCATCAGAAGAGAGACATAGTTCTGAAAAAGTTGGGGCACGATCATTATTTTCTAAAGAGCATTTTGCTGTAGAGCACCTTCATTGCGCTTATACTTGTGCACTTGTAAATCTAAAATGTTGTTGGTGAAGCTTCTCTATACCGTTGCAACGGCAAATAGGCTGCATGTGAACACTCATTAGAATTCTCTGTCTCATCCATAAATAAAATCTGGAAGAAGGTTCCTGCACAACGCTAACATTTCGGCAATGTGAGTAAGTAGCATAATAATGTTGTGAACAGAGGTGAAATGGCCAGCAAGCATTAGCTCCTCACTGACACCCACATTGGCTCTCTCACATAAAATATCCTCATAGGTATTGCTTAATGTCTATGCTCATATGTGCGTTAGTGTGTCCGTCTGTTGCCACGTTTTCTGACACCACACGCAACGAGACTTACAAGGCGCACCAGTGAGCAGTTGAGGTATGACTGGTCCTCCATAACACGAGCCAAACAGCGATTTCATGTGACACGGTTAGCTGTCTCGTTGTAGTTGCTTCCTATGTACGCACAAGCGAGGCTGCCTGGCTCGTGTCATGGGCCTCACCGTCTTGTGTACGCTATCGAAGCTCAAATGGAAAAACGTGGCTACCCTGATGTCACTCACATGCTAAGATATATCCGGCTCTCCTTCTGCTTTTAAGGGGGTTCAAAGATCATATGTTAAAAATTGTCCTCGGAGAGGGAGAGCCTGGGAACGAGGCTAGCTAGTGCTGCCACCATTGTTCCATAATCGGTGGGTGTGGTTCCTGTATAGGGAAACACGGATGGGTGTGTGTTGCCAATCCCTTTTTCTGATGGGACACAATCCAGACATGTTTTTACAAATGACTATTGTTGTAAAAATAAAGTTATAGTGTCAAAACGGAGTGAACTCGATTATACCTTGACCGCATTCATGAGGTTAGCATACCATGGAGACATTAGAGAGTCGGTAGACTCTCTACATAGGGATGACACGGGTGAAATCTCACGTGATCCGCGTACAAAAAGACTAAAAACTGGGTGAGAATGACTCCCTAGGCCTTCAAAGCAATAGTCTACGGGCCCATATCTACCTATACATGTCCCCCAAGACCTCATACGCACCTTCAGTCGTCCACACGAGAAAATTCGCTCATATGCGATTTCATGATTTTCGTGTCATCATCATATTTTTCATCTTCTTCTTCTTCTTCAGACCCGCTAGCTCCTTATTGGAAGCACTTGAAGCGTTGATTTTTTCATGGAACGTCTCCGAATTTGCCGGAGGTGTGCACGCATATCAAGCGATCGCTTGTTTCTTGCCGCAAGTCATTACGGTAGATCGTTGAACTCTTCGTCGGTAGTCACTGAACAACGCCATTTGCTGCTAACTCAGCATCAGTGAGCCGCATGCGCCGAGGAGGGCGTTACTAATGCGGTGCGCGCGCATTTTCTCTCGTCCACGAACGAGACTAAGACAGGAGTGGATGCCTTCAGAGAAAATTATTCTCATCCTCCAGTTCCTTCTGTAAGTCAGTGTACACATTTGTAAGTGGCTAGCTTACGTTTTGCTGTTGATTTGAACGGGGAGCAACTTGGCAATCTGCGCCGTGTTACGCGTGCCTTGCCAGGGGCCTTCATTGTTTTTTCTGTAGCTATCATTGTAGTCTGATTTCTGAAGCCTGCCCAATGAAACCACCACCATATGTGCCACAACCTAATCGCGTCCTTGTTGGAGACACTACGCATACACCCTGCTTCAGGTAAGAGCAGTTCTGCTTTCAACAGTTATCTCTACAACATACCCATGAACATCAGAGTGACTGAAAATGCAGTGCTGTCACGAGCCATTAAAAAATAGTGGAAACAAGTGGAAAAATCATTTCTTCAAAATGAAGGGGGATTAGGGATGGCTTGAAGCACAAAAAAAGAAGAAACAAGGGGTCATTACACACCAAATATGCACAAAACCACATGACACCATCCCTATATCTTTGTTTTATTGTTCATAAGCAAAGTTTAGTACGAGACAAAGATATAGGGATGGTGTCATGTGGCTTTGTGCATATTTTGGTGTGTAATGACCCCTTGTTTCTTCCTTTTTGGTGCTTCAAGCCATCCCTATATCCCCTTCATTTTGAAGAAATGATTTTTCCACTAGTCAGAAGTTAAAACAGAAGGTGAATTTCAAGTCCTGCGATGCTTTAAAATGCTAGTCTAGTTTGCCCAGTCAGATTCTATAGTGTAGCCCAGCCCATCAATCCGGAGGTTATGACCTAGCTGCAAGGCTTATAATGCGTGTGTGCCCTGGGATTATTGCACTTCGTGCTTTTCAGTGAAAGTAAAAACGCTCAAGCGACATAGTTAATGAGAACTGGACTCTGAGACAGAGCGAAAAGACCTTCATTGCCCCTTAAGTAGGGTATCCCTTTGTGAGACGAATGAACACTCGAGAAGTGAGATGAAGAGTAACAGACACACACAGACAGACCCAATGAAAAGCACTTCAGTGCAAATCCTCGGCGAACTGCGCATGCGCGGTACTGCTAATTGATGGGCTGGGCTATTTTGTGGTGGTCTCCCGCCAGTATAGCTCGCGGAGAGTCTGACACGGGCTAGTAGCTACAGTAGTAGCTAGCATGCGGGAGTCGATACACGCCCTTCGTTGTTACTTCTTGTGCCTTCAAGATACACAGCATGCGTGCCATGGTCGAATTAGCATATAACCGGATGCGCATTTTCTGCAGCGATAAAACGGCCGACTACGCATTAGCCGTACAATGCTGGAAGCGCTCTAGCTTTGCAACGGAGCATTTTCCGAGAAAACCCGTTTCAAATTTCTGACCTTCATTGCCCGTTAAGTAGGTCGTATCGTTTGTGAGACGAACGAACATTCGAGAAGTGAGATGTACAGTACAACAGACACACAGACCCAATTACACTACCCTCGCTGCGCGTGCGTGCCGAGGGTTAATAAAGCCATGAAATTATGTAGGAATGTACATATCCATAACCACATGTGCAACGTCATACTTTTTTGTTGTAAACAATGTTGTTTACTGTAAACAACAACAAAGTGCCCCATGCAATGCATTATAATTGGCAGTACACATTATGATGGGCATACCACATGTGTCAGTGTAACTCACAATTGGTAAGAGCTACATGTAACTCTATCGGGTGATTGGTTTTTAAGACAATGTACACAGCAAAATGCTACCAGTCACTAGTGTAGGCAGCAATTTAATGTGTCGAGAACTTCCATCGTGAACGAAAGTTTGTACAAGTAAACTAATAATCCTGTGAATTTGCATTCTTTCACCCTCCCCCGCATATTTTGCCTCGCGCCTGCCAGCCAATGCGTAAACAGTCCAACTGAGGCCGCTCGTGCGCGCGCTCTACTGACTGACTTCCTACGAATGTGGGCGCACGACGGAAGCTAGACTACCTACGAATGACGGAAGTTACACTTCCTTTTGGTGACTAATTGACATTCCTAAGCGTGACTAATTGACGACGTACGTACGCATATCGCGAGAATACAACCCGGAGTAGTTGCCTCATGCTAACGCGCTCGGCAACTACCTCAGTCCCTTTACTTGGACTCTATAACGGTGGTGGTTACTAGTAGCATGACTTTTTTGTATAATAAGTTCTGAGTATTGTAATGGTGAATGTTTACTACTTCACCTAGGCAACAATATAGGGATTGTGTGATGGGGTTGGGGTGTCAGCTTGCTCAAATCTGTTCATTAACCATGCTCCATGTAAGGTAAATGGGGGTAACTCCGGATGCGGAGGTAACTCCGGACATGTGGGGTTGCACCAGCCTCGAAATTATGCGCTGCGAAAAAAACGCGAGGAAGATTTGTTAGCACTTTGGCAGGTAGTAATCAAGTGAAATATATCCGAATCTTTCTCTTGTTTCTGAATAGTGAGTTATGTCCAGGTATTACCCTGTGTCCGAAGTTACCCCAATTTACCTTCATTACATTACCTTATTACATTACACAATAGTAAATATGAAAAAGTCATACTACAACCATGATTCATGTATCCCAATCCTACCTTGTCTCCCTTTCTTTTTATACCATCCCTATAATAAATTCGCAGGATTTTAGTTACTCCAGTGACATGCAGCGCTATTGCTCAATGCAGAGAACGGCATGAAAATGCTCCAACTTCACCGCTCGAGATCTACACAAACTAAGAGACATGTCAGCAGGAAAACGCATATATACCTCCCTGGGATATCCCCTTCTTGAAGCTGAAAATAGTTCTGCATATACAGCTACTGCCAAAGACAGTGCGCATCTGGATTTTCACGAAACCAACCCACACAACCATACACCGCGATAAACGACGTGCCGTGTTTCGCTCACCACTGGTCCCGCAACCAAGCCTTCCTGCAGGCCCTCCAGATCGAGAACCCAAATGGTCTAAACCCCAATGCTTTTTGCTCCAAAGCCAGCCTCTCAGCTACGAGACCACACCCTCTATTAGCAA
>CASHTH010002085.1:0-18963 GCA_030341885.1 Geodia barretti
AACCGGCTGAAACGATCTGCTCTTCAAAGTAATGAAGTGCTGATATGAAAAGAGGTGGGGTGCTAGGTGCGGGTATAAAGAGGTAAGTACAGCTGCGAATACGCTCCAGGCTTCGGTCCAGCTCTGCAGGTCAGTGACTGCGGCCAGCGAGCGAGCTGGGTCCGCTGAGTCGCTGGCGGAACATCCGCATTCGTGGCCACAGGTCTGCGCACTGGTCTTCATGAGGTTGGCGTGTAATAGTGTATGCAACTCTACAAACTCACCGCGTCTGATCCTGCGTTTTAGCCTCCGTGGGATGGGTGGTAGGTCCCCTCCCTGAGGGCGCTCGGGACGTTGGTGGTGGCGGCGGGCATCTCGGCCACTGTGCCTCCTGCTCTGGAACCACGACCGCTCCACGAGCGGGACTGTATCACTGCGCGATGTCGGCTGTGCCGGCGGTGACGGTGGCTGTGCCATCTATGCAGGCTTTCGCTCTGTTAGCTAGAACGACTGGAGTGGCTGTTGTCGGGTGAGGTGGTATCTGACAGTCGCAGAACCGGGGGAGGTAGAGAACGGGACTGTCTCCGTGAGCGGTGGTGCGAGGGCCAGCCGTCGCGCTCGCGCGACCGTCGTTTAGAGCGATGTCCTCACCGGCGGCTGCGGCGTGAGGGGGGGGGGGGGAGCTGGCAGGGAAGGGGGAGCTAGAAGAACAGTCATAGCCAGAGGCCGTCGCAGACTCTTGACCCGAGGCCGTCGCAGACTCTTGGCCTGAGGTTGTTGCAGAGTCTCGGCCAGAGGCCATCTCTGACGCTGACGCCGTTGCCAGCGACTGCAGGTGGACGTGGAGGCGCGTCTGTTTCGTGCCCGTGGTCGATAGAGAAGCTGCCTGCAACCGTTCCTTGATCTCCGCGACCGGGAGCTTTCCTATCCGCCAGAGAGCAGGTGGACCCCTCGAAGCCATTGTAGCCTTCCTCGATAGGGCTTAGCCCTTTTCAGGCTGCAGCACCTGAGCCCCACCCTTCTTTGTGCATGTGTTTACCTATGCCTATGTAAACTGTATTATTATATGAAGACCACATGTAGTTTGAAAAAGCCTCAGGCAATTTTCTTTAAAACTACTTCTGCACACTTGCTAACTGTAGCACGTATGGAGGTGAAACTTGGTGCACATGCATAATACATCGTTTCAATGACAACTACAACAACAAATAGCCTCAGACACTTTTCTTTAAAATTACTTCTTCACTCCTCAAACTAGGAGGTGTAACTTGGTGTGCATGTGGATTACATCGTTTCCATGACGACCACAACAATAAATAGCCTCATGCACTTTTCTACTTCTTCACTCCTCAAACTTGCTAACGGTACCACGCATGGTGATGAAATCTTGGTACACATGTGCGTAACATCATTTCCAGGACAACCACTTTGTTTGAAGAACAACAAATAGCCTCAGGCAATTTTCTTAAAAAATACTTCTTCACTTCTCTAACTCACCAAAGGTAGAACGCATAGAGAAGAAACAGTATTACATCATTTCCATGACAACTACATGTTTCTATGACGACTACATGTTCAAATAGCCTGAGGCACTTCTCCTCAAACTTGGTAACGGTAGCACGCATGGAGATGAAACTTGGTATGTATGCCATCCCTATCCTGTCTCCCTTTCTTTTTATACCATCCCTATATTCCTCTTTTTTTTAAATCGCAGAATATTTTAATTATACTTGTACACTTTCTTCTATGTCATCTACGTAGTCATCAATTTTGCCATCAGCCCTCAGGCATTACATCAGAGTGACAACATATCCCATGGCCCAGGCAACAATGTTACCGTTGACATAGTGGCTACCTTGTTTAAGTTATTCTGTCAAGGGGAAGCCCAGGCAGCTGAACTACTCTTAGATCACTTGACAATAAAGTGTGCCACGTATGGATTACTTCTTCCTGTTCATTTACTCTATTAGGCAACAAATAACATTGAAGTTGCACACCACTTAATCAGGCTCCCTCAGCTTAGTGACTAATTCTGGAATTTAAGGCTTTTACCGCTGAATAATGAACAATGAAGCTTAGCAGGTCCTCGAAGACAACAGTACAGTTCTTGTCATTTAATACATATGGCAATGGTACGCACCAATAAGAGATAAAGCTACCCCCGAATTGGTGTGTTTTTCACTCATGGCGCAGAGAAGTTGGTCCGTCAGTTGTAAAACAGCAAACAGCAAACAGCAAACAGCAAACATTCAGAGTTTACTGAGGAGCTTGTATAAAGCATAATGCATTATACATCCTAGTCACCCCTTGACCTATGCTTAAAACTTTGGTATAGGCCTATTTCATGGATTAAAAGCACTTCTATCAATAGGACACTGAACAAATTCTCAGAGCCAGGAACGTTCAGCTACAATGTTCTGCATACACCCCAGATGATGCATGGGCAGAATGTCCTGTCCTACTTCACGGGTGAATGACAGGGTAAGAGAAAATCAGCAGGGGGTAAAAACGCCAGTCCCGGAATCTGCAACCACAGACGAACACTAAAATATGATGAAGCTGGGTTCTTAAGTGGTATTACACACGGCATGAGTTGTACCGCTTCCACATTCCACCCTTTATAGTGCTGTGCTGCTATCCTGATAGATCAGTATCTACAGCCATATACCAAGATTCCTAACTACGACCATCGCCTCTTCCTAAGGCTGGATATACACGTGCAAATGTACCAACCAGTATTGTGGATGGAAGGAAACGCAGCCATGCCAGTT
Organism: Geodia barretti; assembly: GCA_030341885.1. Taxonomy (NCBI): domain Eukaryota; kingdom Metazoa; phylum Porifera; class Demospongiae; order Tetractinellida; family Geodiidae; genus Geodia; species Geodia barretti. The sequence goes on from CASHTH010002085.1 coordinate 2,751, forward strand.
CTCAGCTAAGGTGCTAAACATGAGAGAGTCTGTAGTGCCTTAATTTGATGGCCACAGAGAAGTCTTGTGGTTCTCCCAACAAGTTGGCTACTTTCCCCTCTCTCTCCCTAAGGTAAACTTTAACTAACTAAATCTCAGTACCATACTCATCTTCTGTGACCCCACCGGATGGAATTAGCCGACGTAAAAAAATCCCGTATTACCCTTCTATCGCTACAACATGATAGACAGAGTTGGGTTGCTATTGCAAGCTAGCTGAGGTCTGGCTTGCTAGACTTGGCCAATATGGCTGCTTCATTCTTCCACCAGAGTTCACTAAAACAGTTTTCTGCCTATACTATATGACCCTCATGTCCAATACTTAAAATCTCAGCTATATCCCCTCAGTAGGAATACAAACTCTGAAGTGGGGTTCCCCTGTAACCATTACTGGCACAGTTGTGTTATGTAAACCACAAAGGGCACATAACGTCAGAACTGTCCCAACAAATCTCTTTCTTCCTCTACAACCAGCAGACCCCCAGTCAACCATGAGAGCAAACCTGGACTCTAAGCTGCTGGTGAGTCAGTGACATCCCTGTTAGAGGGAAGCAGAGCCTTTCGTAGTTAACGTGTGCCCAGAATGCTTCCCTCCTACTCTTTCCTTTTTAAGGGCAATCCCAGCTGCAGTGGGAGACAGGCTATCCTCCACACCCTGTGCAACAGCTCGTTGGCCAACCAGCTCAGGTGATACAATGTTAGGCACGATGAGTCATTTACAACCATGTCTTGCAAAAGCACATGAATACCAAGCAATCACTTCTTTGTTGACTCTAGCATAGGAAGACAAAATGAACACAGGTCGCTTCTCCCCCTTGATCAATATGGAGCCCAGATGCCTAGTCACTCTGCCTCTTAAGACCGACAGAAGAAACTCTCTGAGAAAGCTTGAGTCTTTTAGAGAATAATCAACCCTGTGGTTGTAGTATATAGGGGCAAGCTGAATTAGCCTGACTGTGTATGATGGCACAGTGATCGTTGGGAAGTCCTAGCATGGCAAAAATACTGTACGGGCAATGTAATAGGTTTTGATGTGTTATTGCTAAAAAAACTGAGTATAGCACTGTAATGTATGTGCATGCATGACAATTTCCTGTGTACGTCATTTCCATTAACATGTGTACTTAAGTGTGTTTGCTGTATGGAATGATCAGTTGTTGAGTGGCGCGTGTTGGGCAGCCTCAGGGAATTCAACCCCAAGACCGACAACATCGTACATCGAACGACTATTTTGAGGCCAACAACGTGGAGGCTGATGGAAAGGTTGCTGTTTTCCTAACCGTCATAGGAGCAAAGGCGCATGAGACGTTACGCAGTCTCTTAGCACCAGTGCTACCTAGAGAACTCACTTGAACAACTCCTAGAGGTACTAACAAAGCACTTCGACCCCCAGCAGTTAGTCATCGGCGAACGTTTCCATTTCTACCAGAGATCGCAAAAAGAACAGAGATTCAATCGCGGACTTTACCGCTGCTCTACGCCGGCTCAGTGTTCAATGCGGATTCGGAGCCTTCCTCGAGCAAGCGTTGAGAGATGGTTTCATTTGTGGAGTTAGGAGCGAGGCTATTCAGAATAAATTGCTCACAGAGCCAGACCTGACGATAAAGAAAGCGCAGGACATAGCGCAGAGCATCGAGTCGGCCGACCTCAATGCGAAGGATATCAAGGGGGACGCTTCACCTCAAAGTGAGACCATAAACGCCTCATCGCCGCCAGCCGTTCAGGAACGTGAGAAAGAAGGGACCTGCTATCGCTGCAGTCGCAATCACAATCCCAAGACCTGCAAGTTAAAAGAGCCAGTTTGTCACAGGTGTCACAAGCGTGGTTACATGGCGCCCGCCTGCAGGTCCAGAAGCCCGCCTCCTATTGACAAAAGGAAGGGAAGGTCCAACCGCAAGCCAGCCTCAAAAAAGTGGATGACAGTGGCGGAGGAGTATGAGGAACCCAGCCCATGTTTGTTCTTGAGGGAGAAACTCCTCAACCCTCCATACCAGTCAGAATGTATTTGAATGTTCTCCGGTTGATTTGAGTTGGACACTGGTGCAGCAGTGACTGTGATGTCTCAAGCCCAGTTTCAACACCAGACCTAAGCCTTTATCCTCCGTCAGTGATTTACACTGCAGAAATCATGAAGACCGTGGGTTCGGTAGATGTTAAGATTACCTACAAGAACCAACCCTCTCGTTGGTCATCGTCGAAGGCCATGGGCCAGCACTACTGGGACGCAACTGGCTCAAATACTTTCGATTGGATTAAGACAGTTGTTGAGAGCGATGGGTTGCGACAGTTACTGCAAGAGAACGAGGACTTATTCACTGATGAGTTAGGCACCATCACGCCTATCCGAGCAAAGCTGGAAGTATCCCCTTCAGCTACACCCAAGGTCCAACGCACACGGCCAGTTCCATATGCGGTCAAACCCCTCGTGGAACAGGAGTTGGATAGGCTAGAGAAAGCAGGAGTCATAGAAAGGGTCGATGGTAGTGAGTGGGCTGCGCCCATTGTGACAGTATTAAAGCGAGAAGGACGGGTGCGGATATGTGGCGACTATGAGGTCACCGTAAACCCAGTGGTCGACATTGATCAGTACAATTTTGTTGTTGTTTTCAGTAAACAACATTCTTAAAACAAAAAAGTACCCACAGTCTCTTCACATTACGGATACTTACGTTCCTTTCATGTCCATACATCATTTCATTTTTGAGCCTTTCGTCTTGAAGAAGAAGAAGGTGAACCAACTCCCTATCAAAGCCCCATACATCTATGATGCTAGGTACCATGCCCATCCTTATACACTACGCCCTACCGTGATCAATCGTATCACTGTATCACACACAAAAGTTTATTCCTGTCTCGTCTTGGCTCCCTTCTTTTATACCATCCCCAGTTTGCACGCTGATCAAAGGTGCCAGCAAGGCTAGTAGTTCCACATATACATCACTTTGTGCTGTGGACACGTATGAAACATCATTAGCAACCGTGGTAACGGGTCTATTAACAATTAATATCGTTGTAACACATCATTGTATAAATCTTTGGTGGGGCTGAATCAACTACAGATGAAAACGGCTTACTGTTTGAAATCTATAGTTCTACAATGGTGAAGTTGTCATGATTGTGGCCCACTACATGAGGTGAATCACACCCGGAACTTGAAGCGGAGTTATGAAACCAAAGACAGGGTGGTTACGACCGCCGCCCCCAGTGAAAATGATGCTACAAGCATGCAATCGAGTTTAGCAAGTTCTTGGTTGTTCTATCAGCCTGCCACAGCCGACTTTCTATAAGCGGGGTTGGAAACATTATACTCCACGACTTACACTACTTATTTCTGGCCAACCCTAGGAAACACGTGCTTAACCCTTAGCCAGCCACAGGCATAATATATATGTATAAGTCCATACATGGGTATAATACTAGGCGTTAATACGTATCTTATACATCAATTTATGCTTATTTAAGGAGATACCCATGGCATCCAAAGGGTTTAACTTATACCTGTTGGAGATGTCTTCTGCAATCCACAATGTCTTGGGAAAATGCTTCGGTCCGCCATGAATTCAAACACTAACGCTTTTTATGCCACCGCATTTAAAGCAGCTATACCAGGCTGGTTATGGGTTTGCATTGGTGAACTTGAGCGTGTAATTGATATGCCACCTTGACCGGCTTGTTACAATTTTATCATAGAAAATTTTACTTGCACAGACACACCAAAGTTTGTTAAAAATGTGGTGGGATGGGTAATTCGCTGGATGCCTAGGAATCACACACTCAATACTTACTCGGTTATTTCTCCATATAAACAGAAGAGTTCCAATAATTCTTTAGTAACACCAAGCGCGTGTACATTCTGAACTAGTAAACACTTGCTTTCTAGATTCACTGTGTAAACCTGCAGTTAACAAATAATAATGTACTGAAGCACAGTCACACCTGAAATTGAGTTTAAGGGTACAAGTAAATAAAAAACCCCAAGGTTAAAAAAAAAAAGTGGAATATAGGGATGGAAGAGGAATATTATAGGGATGGTATAAAAGGAGATAGGGATGGGATACATGAAGCATGGTTAACTGAATCATTGTATAACTGTTTTGGAGTCCGGCATGCACAAAACATGAGAAAGTGTAAATTGTTTCAAAGGCCCTAGGGGGCGAACACTATCCAATAGCGTTCCTCGATGGTATTCCTCTTTGTACTTAGTGTTCCTCCTCATCCTACAGAGGATAAATCGGAGATGAGATTTCAACCAAGTTAAGATACAGACCTATAAAGTGTGATGCCAATACTTACAATGATAAAACTTGGTATACAGAACTTCCTGACTGAAACATTACTAATCAACAACAAACTGCCTCAGGAAATACCCAGTTGTAAATTGTTTTTCGTGCCTACAACTTGCTTATTTAACAAAGAAACTTGGTACACTGATGTTCTATGATACGAGTACATCAAAGCCGAAACAAAACTGTGTTAACTGTGTTTGTGCCAATAACTTTTATGCTGGGTCCTGTAACAAACTTTGTACACTGATGCATTATGATAAGAGTTTTATAAGAGTTCACGTTTCTAAACAGCAACACCAGCCCTCAGGCAAGAAAACTTCCTATAACTTGCTTATGCTGGGTCCTCCAAAAAATAAAACTTGTACACAGTGATAGTACATCAAAACTTGATGAACCACAACAGCCTAAGGCAATAAACCTTGGCACAGCTAAGTAGCTGTGTACATTTTGCTATTGTATACAGACTAGGCGCAAAAGTGCATGCTTCAAAGGATCACTAAGTATGGTTGTACTTAATTAAGGCATGGTATCTACCATCATAGATGTATGGGGGTATAGGGAGTTCTGTTCTTCTTTGATTCGTTTAACTCAAACAACAAAATACAGTAAAAAACTCTATAACCCGAAGAGAATAGGCATTAGAGAATGTTTTGTTTACGGCAAACAACAAAAGATTGCCACGGCTCATACATTATAATGGGTATGCATGTATAAGTGTAACTAACAAATGGTAAGAGTTATGTTGGTTTGAAAGTTTACACATAATTTATTCCATCACAAACAAAAAAAAACAATACATATTTGTAAACAACAAAAATAGCTTTCACCTGTGTTATCAACAAACCTCTACACATCATCTACCAAGTGAAAGTCTAGTGTATTAAAGATTTTCATGTTTTTACAAATTTATATTTATTTCTATTAGCTTGCTCCAGCTCTCTGCTTCACCGGCAAACAGCTGCATAGACATGCTTCATTTGAGTAGAAGGCCATTGTTGACATTTTCAGGGATAAATAGAGATGCCTGCATAACTAACGTAATGCTGCATTCTGGTTAACCACATCTAGTGACCCCTGAGGAGCTTCGGTATTCGATATCTATGATGAAATGTTTAACAAAGACCAACACAAGTTCTAGGGGTACCCGGCCAAGAAATTGCCTCCAGATTTAATAGAAATGAATTTAAATACATGCTGGATCACACGGCCATGTCTACAATCCTTTAGGAGAATATAGTTGAGCTATGAAACAAACAAGGCAAAGTGCATGAAAATTCTCCGAATGAAGTATGGAATATAGTGATGCTAAAGCAATGGTAACCAGACAGAGATGACATAGAAGTGAAATAGCTTGCTTATGCACATTTTCCACCACACAAACGTAACCACTTACCGACTTATTTAAATTATTCCCTGAGGATGTCTGTTGCAGTTTACAACCCTTTGTGTCACCTTGCATGGCTGGATCAATAGTGCCGGCACGCACTTTAAATTGTATAAAGTACCAGCTAGCTGTGATTTATATAAGCTTGAAACTACGAAATCCAAAAACCAACTGCCCAGCTACACATGCAGCTGCCTAGCGTTTGTTAACCTTGGCGTTTTAGGGGCAGAGGGGAGGGTGTGAGCCAGCGTCCACTAACATGCATTCTACGTTGGAAAATGCAGCAGTGGTGTGGGACAATCTCCCAAAGGAGGTCTGAATAATTTGGCCCATACATCAAGCAGTACTCCCGGGGTGATCCCCAAGTCTATATAACCACCAGCGGAAGCAGCATCTGATAGTAGATCCAACCAACAAGAGTGTCAATGATGGTATCAATGTGTAGCTCTGCCCTATGCACTATCTGCGGCTGGATATATAAGTAGTCCAGTGCGGAAAGGGTACCTTTCTGGCCAAAACAGACATAGAAAGTGCCTAATGGATGTCCCCAGTACATCCTAGGGCAGGCCCTTGTTAGCAATGAAATAGGCTGGTCAGGTGTTTTTGACGCCATTTCACCCCCAAGCAATGCTGATGCCCTCCAATTGATGTTCAAGAAACAGGGAGTCTCATATGTGGAACACTATCTCAATGACTCTTGGGCCACCTGACCAATAGTTCAATACGTCTCTGCTCCCCCCACTGAGCAACAGGGTTTGAGGCACAAAATGATTACCTTACTGCCGCATGTCACATGCAGATGGAGTGAAGAGGGGGAGACTTTAAGGTGGCAAGCATGTCCTTGCTGTAGCTCACACTACGTGAAGAAAAGGGAACAGGCAGGTGGAAGAGTGGATCGAGTCACCACAGCGACAGCGACAGCGTGCGGTGTACCATGTTACATCATAAAACTCTGGGGTGGTGGAAGAGTGAAGCGTACCAGCTGTACGTCAGACTTCCCTGCATCATCGATCAGCTAGTTGTGACACTGCAGACTAGTGTCAGGATTGGTAGGTTCAGCTCTAGAGGTTGATCTGTTTTGAGTATAGTTCGTTCCTATGGCTTAGGTAGCGGCTGCGCCTTGGATGTAGGGTGTGGCTAAGCGGTAGCCACACCTCGCCCCTAAGGGTAAGGGTAGGGGGCACCCACATGTTGGACTCCCTTCCCCGGTGGGGTAACACGAAAAGGAGGCATGGCGACCGGCTGCCGACTCACCTACCAGCAAGGAGGCATGCTCCCAGTAAGGCATGAGCAGTCAATAACCCCTTAGTCAGCAGGTAGGGAGGTAAATGCGAAGTCTGGGGAGACTAATGGTGTTGTATTTGGCAGGGTCAGTACACTGGTATAAGTGAGCATAGGTTCATGATTACAGCAAAGCTCTAAGGAGTTGGTTAATGCAGTGTTACTTAGCATGTAACTTAGAGAGCCTAGGATGGAGGAGCTAGGATAAAGACAGTATCCGCGTATGCACATAGTTTGATTCTAGGTTAAAGTTCACCGTGGACATGCATGAGGAATAACCTCACATAGAGAGGTGCACAGGAAGGAGAGCCAGGCTTGAGTGACAGGGCATGAGCAAGCCTCCTTCCCATTTAAAGTGGGTGTGTCTGTTCTTTGTATATACACTTCTGTGATCTCTGCATTCTGAAGCAGTCAGTTGGTTTACCTATGATAGGAGCCATGCCTGGGTGTAGGGTTAGGCTAAGCCACACCTTCTCTCCCCCCCTGTATTGAGCAGTTACGTCATTCAAGAGCTTATTAGTAACACAATTTAGTTTATTTCCTTCACACAAGCCATTGCCACCACTCTTACTCAGGACACAGGTGTGTTTTTGTTAATGATATAGTGTGGGGACTGATAATTCAGCATCATAAAACACATTTTTTGAGCCAACATGGATGTCTTAAACCATGCGGTGAGAACTAAATTACTGAGGAACTAATGAAAAGCACTAAAGTGCAAACCCTCGGCGCTAAACGCGCGAGTTGTAGCATCGCTGTATGCTGGGCCATGCATCATCGACGGAGCCAGTAACACGAGTCTCACCTAGTTGCATTAGACGGTTAGTGCAATTGCACAGGTGTTTCAGAGGCTCTCTATCCGTACTTATGTGTTTCAATGCTCTCGCCAGACGTTTTATAGATGGGAAGGTATAGCCGCATCCACAAACTTCTCGCCACCTCAACTATTATGCTACATTTCGAACATACCTTGCTCAGCATGTTTATCCACTGAAAACAAAGACATCAGAGATCAAAACTGACAGAACCAACGTGGCGTAGCGCATGCTCCGGCGAAAAATTGACATGACGCGTGCGCGCTATATAGCCTGCTGGAGAGGGCGCGTGCGCGATCGACCGCACGTTGGCTTTTTCGCTTGTTTTCACACCATATCTCTGGAACGCAGTCGTTTCAGGAAAATCGCCACATTATACCCATGTTCTCGTTGTTCACAACCTCTTGGTGCCACTCATTGGCCGATCGTAGCCTGTAGTGCAAGAACTCGCGCGGACAGACAGATAGCAGACCGATTGACCAGTACAGTAACCCTCGCTGCGCATGCGCGCCGAGGGTTAATTACTGAAGAGTCAGAACACCTGTACATTACTTGCTTCATGTGCTAAGGAAATGAGCCATATAACACCATAGACACAAAAGACACGAAAGAAGAAAGAAAAGAAAAGCCCGTTTCTCTATGGTTACACACTGGTCCCCAACACCCCACCCACTTACTCTGCCCTCTGACAGTTATCGCGCACCAGAAGTTACCACGCCCCCAGGGAGTTATCGCGCCCCCAGAAAGTTATTGCACCCTCTGAGAGTTATCGTGCCTCCTGAGAGTTAGAAAGTCATCACGCCCCAAGAAAGTTTTCGCCCCATGAAGTTGCGTTTATCGCCCGGCCAGAAAAGGTGTAGAATTTTGAAACAAATAGCATTCTAGTGCTGTGGAAGGATGTGCAGTAGTGCCACACTCTATCCTTGGCAATCCTTGGGTGTACTTAGTATTACAGGACCATCCCAAGTAGTACCCTTTATCTATAGCTACACCTGCCAGTCCTTGGATGCTTAGTATCCCAGGATTCCTGGGACCATCCCAAGTAGTCCCCTCTATCTATAGCTACACCTGCCAGTCCCTGGATACTTAGTATCCCGGGATTCATGGGACTAGCTATAGCTACACCTGCCAGTCCCTCGATACTTACAAGCATTGTTTCCTTGCTGGTGTATGTACATCCACTTTGAAGCCCCATTGTAAATCAGTCCAATGTTGTGCCAATGCCCCCCTCCATTGTGAATAGCTACTTTTTTTCTTTCTGAACTTTGTCACTGTTCCTGATCCAAATAGGGATGCTAAGCAAAGCAAAAGGCCAGGTTCTGAGGGTGTCAGCTGCACTTCATGTGCTACTTGTGATGTAGTGGGGGGATGATGGGAAGATAACCGTGGCTGGTGTTAACACGACCACACAAACGAAGGCCACTGTTGCTGTTATATATCAATTTTGTGGATGCTTGCTGCCAGCATGCAGCGTATGTTGCAGGTCGTGGCGATATTTAGGAAGAAATTGAAAGCCTCTCTTCCATAGGTTGGTGATAATCAATAGTAATAAGTATTTAAATACACGTTCTTATCAGACCAAACAACAACACCAAATAAACCCTACTGCAGCTCCCAGGTAAAAAGTTGCATCTCACTCCTTTGCTCACTGCATAGAAACTTCGAGGTCAAGGAAACGAGAGTGCAGCCCTTGCTGATATGCAAGAGATACAGGCAGCAGGGCTTGGCACCCTCGAGTCCGCTGAGAGAAAGAGGGGAACACCTATTGTAGGTTATATTACTTGAGACTTAAGAGTCAATTATTAGTGTGATGTTTTTCTTTTGTCAAGGAGGAAGTGTCAGTAAACAGTGTTGACGAGATGACTGTCTGTCAACCCTTGGTGTGTCACCTTCTGCATATCAAGCTGCATGTCTCAACTAATTGGTAGAAAGGCAAGGCAGGGCAAAGCAAACAAGTCAACTACACACATATCAGCTTCAGGAGATACTTCCTAGTAACACGTGAGAAAAACTCGTACCATATAGAAGGATCAAAGTATAAGCACGTTACCTCAGTTGGTTTAATTGCTCCAAACGTTAAGGAAAGCGGCTGAAGTTTATTCTTCTGCAATACCGTATAGCAGGGTATTTTCGTAGGGGTAAACGTTCGTACAAATCGTAAATGTCTATCACCTTCATATATTATCACCACTTCAGTTGAATTAGGGATGGTCCCAGGAATGCCGGGATACTAAGTATCGAGGGACTGGTAGGTAGCTATAGCTAGAGGGGACCTCTTGGGATAGTTCCAGGAATCCCGGGATAGTAAGTATCAAGGGACTGGTAGGTAGCTATTAGCTAGAGGAAACTACTTGAGATACTTGAGATAGTCCCAGGAATCCCAGGATTCTAAGTATCCAGGGACTGGCAGGTGTAGCTATAGCTAGAGGGGACTACTTGGCATAGTCCCATAAAATCCCTTGATACTAAGGATCCAGGGACTGGCAGGTGTAGCTAGAGCTACTTGGGATGGTCCCAGGAATGCCGGAATACTAAGTATCCAGGGACTGGCAGGTGTAGCTAACCTAGAGGGGACTACTTGGGATAGTCTCAAGAATCCTGGGATACTAAGTATACAGGGACTGGCAGGTGTAGCTATAGCTAGAGGGGGACTACCTGGGATAGTCCCAGGTATCCAGGGACTGGCAGGTGTAGCTATAGCTAGAGGGCACTACCTGGGATAGTCCCAGAAATCCCATGATACTAAGTATGCAGCGACTGGCATGTGTATAGCTATAGCTACTTGGGATGGTCCCAGGAATGCCGGAACACTAAGTATCCAGGGACTGGCAGGTGTAGCTAACCTGGAGGGGACTACTTGGGATAGTCCCAGGAATCCCGGGATACTAAATATCCAGGGACTGGCAGGTGTAGCTACAGCTAGAGGAGACCACTTGGGATGGTCCCAGGAATCCCAGGATACCAGGGACTGGCAGGTGTAGCTACAGCTAGAGGGGACTACTTGGGATGGTCCCAGGAATCCCAGGATACTGTAGGTATTGAGGTGTACTGTCCCAACAAGTGGTGCAAGATGCACTATCCCTTAGCTATCCTTTCAGGTCCCATATGTTTTTAATTCTGCACAGTAATGAATGGCACACAATATAGCAGATGCTAATTTATGACGTGCACCATATAAAATAAAAACGTATTTAAGGGGACAGAAAAATGGAGACATGTGTTGTTTACACTGCAGTAAATGTTCAGAGGTATATATGAGCTTCCAGAGGCAAACAATTCCATAGTCGGATGACAGTACAGAAGGAACTATAAAAGCATGAATTTTAAGAGAGTAAGGAGCATGAGGGTTGAAATTCCGAGTTGATGACATGATGGGGTGTACAATGTTCTGTTGTGGGAAATGCACTAGTCCATTTACAATACAATAAAATGTACATAATGACAAAAATAATCTTTTGTTTCTAAGTGATGGTACAAAAAATAGATCTAGCAAATTCTCATATGTTGCATGGTAGTCTTTGGCACACATCCATAGTGCAAATTGTTGTACCGTCTCTAAACATTGAATGTCCTTCTCCAGGTGAGGATTCCACACCTGTGCTGCGTATTCAAGATGCGGGCGAACTAGAGCAGTATACAGCCTTAAAATAATTCGTGAGTCGTTTCGTAATCCTGTGATAAATAGCGCCTAACACCCTTCTTGCAGATATATTAGAGCGTCGATAGACGCTGGCACGGCTCACATGATCCGCGTATAAAACGATAAAAAACTCGGTGAGAACAACTCCTTAGGTGTTCAAAACAAACTAGCAATAGAGTCTTTGGGCGCATATCTACTTATACATGTTCCCAAAGACCTCGTACCTTCAGTCGCAAGAAATCGCTCATACGGGATTTCACGATTTTCGTGTCATCATCATAATTATTCTTCTTTAAAGCCGCTATCTCCTTACCAGTACCAGTTGAAGAGCTGATTTTTTCACTGAACGTCTCCAATTTCGCTGGAGGTGTGCACGGACATCAAGCGATCATTTTTTTATTGCCGCAAGTCACTACGGTAGATCAAGGAACTCTTTCATGGTCGACACTGAACAACACCTATTGCTGCTAACTCAGACCCGCATGCATGCGCCAGGCAGGGGCGCTGTCCAATGTGCTGTGCGAGTTGACAGACCTGCAGAGGAACTCTCAGCCTCCAGTGCGGTATTACTGGAGCCTTGCGGGGCGCTCAAATGGGCCTTCATTGTTTGTCCCCCTTCAGGCACTATCAGTCCATTAGCTACTGCTTTGGGTTAGAGTTTGGGTAGCCTATCTACAACATAACCATGAACATCACATTAACTGTAACAATAAAATGCAGTGTTGTCATAAGCTTTTAAATATCACACAAAGATATAGGGATGGTGTCATGTAGCTTTGTACATCTTTGCTGTGTACTGACCCCTTGTTTCTTCCTTTCTGGTGCTTCAAGCCATCCCTATATCCCCCTTCATTTTGAAGAAATGACTTTTCCACTTGTTACTAAGTATACTCCCAAGGATTGCCCATGAGAGAGTGTGGCAGTACTGGACATGTATGGCGCTGTGGGTACTAATAGATTTACCCTTGTCTCAGTTGACTGTCTTCCCACAATGAATTTTTGTGGGCATATTTTACTAAGTGGACTAATGACATAATGATAAATGCCCTGACCAGAAAGTGGAAGCGAAAAGTGGAACCGAAAAGTGGAACCGGATACTTGCTGCACAGATGGATCATGATCGGAGCTAGCCAGGTGCCCACAAAATATATGCGCGAGGGAGGGAGAGAGAGAAGGGTCTGGTAAATAACTATGCCTCTCCACGGGCCAAGGAACTTCAGCAACCACATATGTCGAGTGGTTGCGGTTACACCCAACTGTGATGAATATCATTATGCGCTATAACACTAACACACGTGCGAGCACACACGTAGACTTTCTGCTTTTTGACGGATGGACGGTACTTGACTCAAAAGCTCGTGGACCCCTGCAAGACTTGTGGAGGAAGGTAGGAAGACTCGCAAAAAACATCTTTCCAGTCACACAAACGAGCTTCTTACATGGGGCTGTAGAACTGCAAAACCAACTGCTTCAACAGCTTTGTCGATCGCTTGCTCTAGCTCCATTACTATAAAACGTGACGTTCCATTACACACACATTTTGACGGACACGCAGTGCTGTCCGGATTCTGTGCGGTTAGTAATTGCATACCAACACCTTTTTCAGCATTCCAGCCTTGGCCCGTGGAGGCATAGTTACTTACCAGACCCTTCTTTCCCTCTCTCGCGCATGCGCTTACGCGTGCGCATATATTTTGTGAAGGGTCCGGGCACCAGACGGGATCGGAGCCGGACCTCGTCTACGACGCTTGCCACCCGGATGGATCATTGTCATCTAGGCCTAGGGCTCGGGCATCGACAGACTCAACCAATCGATGCCCTAGTCCGAGCCCTTGACGAGATCCGGCTCTGATCATGATCCATCCGGGTGGCAGGCATCCTAGACGAGGTCCGGCTCCGGTCATGATCCATCCGGCGGCAAGCAAAGTAAGGTGCGAATAAATAGTATATACTGGCCTAAAGAATGCTGGTAATAGACATACTCCACTTTGACCCCTTTTGCCCCATGCTCTCACCCAAAAATAAGCACCTCCCTCACAGGCCCAAACAACCGCCCGGGAAACCAAAACCTGCGTATCTTTTTCTCACCTTAACCGCTCGTTCTTTGACTGGGTCTCTGTAACCAGGCCGACGGTCCCCAACACAGCTTTGAATGTGATGCTTGAGGGGAAACATACTTACACATACGCAGATCCCAGGAGGCGAATTCACCCTTGGAGAACGCTCTTTTTTCCCCTGTAGACGTATGCACAAAAGGCGGGCAATGTATAACAAGGACTAGACTATAACCGATATCGTGACTGCAGAATATATCGCTTCCTGTTATACCCATGATCATCACATCCTTAACCTAGCTCTGTGTTCGTGCCTATAACTTGCTTATGGTGGTTGCTGTGCCGGTCATCCGTGTCTTGTCAACGCCACGTGCATCCGTAGTCCGCGGACTTTGGTAGGCGGGGCCCCGTATCTACGCACTGAAGAACGGATTCTTCAGCTACCAGACGCTCCTTTCCCCTTGTGAGTGGAGCGACTGGACACGAGCTATTTTATTGCCTGAGGCTGTTTGTTGCTGTTTGTTGCTGTTTACAGACTTGGTAATTCTTGCACATCAGTATTGAGGTCGCAGCCTCCGAGAACGGCTGGTATTCTCCCGACTATGGTCGTGCGTGCACGATCACAAAATCTTCGTATATTATTATAGCGATCCCGATAGCGATCCCGACTCAAATTGGAGCCCTCGTTGGAGCCCAGCAGGCAGAGCGGAGAGGTTCTGAAGCTTCATGTTTCTCCGCCCTTTTCGTGTAAAGTCTAGGTCAGCGCTTAAAGTAGCCGAAAGGTTAGCCTGCGTGTAGCTAGGGGGTGTGCATGATTATGATGAGACTGTGCAGTTGGCAGCTATGCATGAGAAGAGAAATGTCCATGACCATTCTCCTTTACTATTAATGCCAGGGATAATTTTTAGCATTAATTATGACAATGAATACACAAAAATTGGGTGGGGATGGTGTGTTGGACGTTGTGGTTGACTGTGGAGCTTTGAAACAAGATAGGTTTCTCTATTGCATGGCCGCATCTACCCTACAGAAATTGTTTCACATGTGACCTATAAATATCTATACAAATACATGAACATGAAGTGATAGCCAGTCGTTCTCTATTGAGAGGTGCTGTTTTGAACTTAGGGTTAACTACGTAAATATCACTAAGTACGGGGATTGACATGGTACCTAGCATCATAGATGTATGGGGCTATGATAGGGAGTTTTGTTCATCTTCTTCTTCTTCCTGTTCAACCAGCATAACTCAAAAACCGAAAGAGATAAAGCCGTGAAATTTTGTAGGAATGTACATATCGATAACCACATGGGCAACGTCATACTTTTTGTAAACAATGTTGTTTACTGTAAACAACTGAAAATGTGCCCCAGGCAATATGGACATACATGTGTTAGTGTAATTCACATTAATTGTAAGAGCTATGTGAACGAAACTTTGTATACATAATGTATTCAATACCCAACATCAAAAACACAACAATACATATTTATAAACAACAACAAATAGCCTCAGGCACTTTTCTTTAAATTTACTTCTTCACGTCTCAAACACCTTAATGGTAGGACGCATAGAGATGAAACTTGGTACGTATGCCTATTGTATCATTACCATGACAACTACATGTTTCCATGACGACCGCATACTTTTTGAAGAAACCTCAGATGATTATCTTTATAATGAAAAGCACTAAAGTGCAAACCCTCGGCGAAGTAGCTCGCAGAGAGTCTGACATGGGCTAGCTACAGTAGTAGATAGCACGCGAGAGTCGATACACGCCATTCGTTGTGACTTCTTGTGCCTTCAAGACAGGCGGACCCCGCCGAGGTAAGCCTGTGCTAAATATAAGCGCATGCGCATTATCCCCCAGCGATAAAATGGCGACTACCGGCATTAGCCATACAATGCTGGAAGCGCTCTAGCTCTGCAACGGAGCATTTTCAGAGAAAACCCCACATTTGCTGACCTTCGTCGCCCGTTGGGTAGATGGTATCGTTTCTGGGACGAACAGACATTCGAGAGGTGAGATGTAGAGTAACAGATAGACACACAGACAAACCCAACTACTGTAACCCTCGCTGCGCATGCGCGCCGAGGGTTAATTACTTCTTCACTCCTCAAACTTGCTAACTGTAGCATGTATGGAGGTGAAACTTGATACACATACGTATTAAACTGTTTCCATGACAACCACAACACAAAGTAGCCTCAGGCACTTTACTTTTAAATTTACTTCTTCACTCCTCAAACTCGCTAACTGTACCACGCATGGAGATAAAACTTTGTGCGCATGTGTATTACATCGTTTCCATGATGACCACAACAACAAATAGCCTGAGGCACTTTTCTTCGAATTTACTTCTTCACTCTTCAAACTCGCTAACGGTACCACACATGGAGATAAAACTTGGTACGCATGTGTGTAACATGGTTTCCACGACGACCACAACAACAAATAGCCTCAGGCACTTAATCTCTTCTTCACTCCTCCAACTTGCTAACGGCAGCACACATGGAGGTGAAACATGGTATGCATATCATTTCCATCACGACAACAGGCATTTTTTCTCTATTATTAATTTTTATAGGGGCTTGCCCCCTTCCACAGAGATAATACGTACCAGTATATAAAAATGAGTGGAGACAAGTAAATTAAAAATCCTGCGAATTTTAAAAAAGAGGCATATAGGGATGGTATAAAAGAAGGGAGACA